>JAVJIF010006081.1:0-147187 GCA_038442645.1 Agave tequilana | reverse complement strand
TATATTTGCACACATTGTGGCCGCAAAGGCCATTTAGAAAAATTTTGCTATGCTAAGAACAATGTTAAGAATAAATTTGTTTGGGTTCGCCCCGGATCTAACCCCAAAGGACCCCTAAGATTTGGGTACCAAAAGAGCCACCAAATTTAAATGATACAGGTATAGGTGGATCTAACACCCTCCAAGACTTAGGAGGAGGTGGTGCCCGGTGGTTGATGCATCGGAGCTTAAAGAACAAATCATGCATGCATCGCTATCGTGGAGGCACCTAATTTTGGAGATTGGCCCGTAAATTGGTAACATCTCCATTTAAGAGTTTTAATTTTGTATATACAATTGTTATAGGATTGCTAGTTTATTTTATGCCTCATTGATACATGATTAGTATAAACTTGCAACTCTATCATGATTGTATATGCCATGTTATGTTTTGATTTTTTAGTCATGTATACATATGTATAGAATTGATAGTTTACTTTTGTACTCTATTGAGATATGCTTGTATAGAACTATTTTTCTATCATGATTGTATATGTGCCTTGTGTTAACTTCTATATTTTTTTTTGTTTCATGCCTTGTTTAGTGTATGTCCCACATGTATAGGTTATTTATTTGTGATTATATACTTGTATACATATACACATTATTTTCATAAATAAAAATAACATTTGTAAAATTTCCTATTTAAACAAACACCTTAAAGATGGCAATTGCGCACCTCAAATCATTCAAGAGGAATCAAGAGATGAAGTTCAGAACCCGTCACTGGGTATTCAGCTTCAACATCTTTAAAATCTTTGTTTAAATATGAAAATTAAAATTTAAAAGGGATTGCTTGAATTTGTGTTGTAATAACTTAATGAAGATTAAAACCTGTTGGTGTATTTCCTATATGTTTATATATAACACCTATTTTGATTACAAATTATTTTAAATTATTTTAAAATTTTTTTTTAGGGCTGATAACAGATTTCAGGCAAGCCGGTCGACCGACCTATATAACCCCGGTCGACCGACTCTGCCTGAGAAGAAATTTTTATTTCTTTTTATGTTTCGGTCGACCGACTATGTGTCCCGTCGACCGATCTTTCCTGCAGAGCTCTCGGTTAAATCGGTCGACCGACCCGGTCGACCGCTCCTATAGTTACAGAGTTCTCGGGGTTGTTTCGGTCGACTGACCCGGTCGACCGATCGTCGTATTCTGCCCTAAAATTGGTTTAAATTCAACTTTTTCTCTCTCACCTCTCTCACTTCTCTCAGACGAACCGCAGGAGATTTTTTCCCCCAAAATTTCCAACTCTCGAATCTTTCATCTGATCCTTAATTCCTTGAAACCCACTTCATACTCCTTCTTTCAACTCCAGATCTGCTATTTCAAGTCGATCACCCAGCAGATTTTCAGAAATCCCGGATTTTTCAGTTAGGGTTTCAGAATTTTCATCAGGTAAAATCGAATTTTTATGTGAATCTTCACTTCTAGCCTAGAAATCTTTCTTCCTTTGTCACTATTTTAGGTTGCTTAGCATCTAGATCGTTCCCTAAACTTGATTACACCTAAAAACAAATTTTTATTCATCATGCCAAAGAGATCTCGTACTGAGAAGGGAAAGGAAGCTGCACAACCTTCCTCCCAAGCTCCTAGACCCATTCGCCCCTTTATAAATGATCTTGCAGCTGATAGTACTCCCATCTCTCCACTAGAAATATCAATTCAGAGGATTTGTAGCTATTCAGGATTTTGAACATCTAGGTATCCCTCAATCTTGCAAAACAACAATCTAGTTGAGTTCTTGTCCATCAAGGAACAATCTACACCTCCCTTGTTCCTTACTTTTATGCCAATTTTGAATTCGATGGAAATCGATCACATCTAAGATTTTAGGTAGAAACATCGACATTTCTATAGGTCGATTTGCTAGGATTCTGCATCTCTCCACTGGTGGAGCAGATGTGTATTCTCATGATTTGCATGACTTTGAATTCCGGACGGTGAGTCCTGCGCTCACCGCCTCTACCTTGATCCACGGGGATGACAACCCGGTCTAGTAAGGAATGAGTTTTGAGTAGATACACTCTCACTGCTCAGGTCCTTCTAAGATTATATTTCTTCAACATTGTCCCCAAACATGGTGAGTATAGCCATGCTAGGGTTGTGTCCCTTTGATTATCTTTTGCCTGCTTAAAGGGATAAGGTAAACTTTCCTAGAGTTATTGCGTCTCATATGGGCTCTGATCAGATCCGTACTGCGGGTAGAAGCTTGCCCTACGGCATGCTTATCACCCATCTCTTCGGCCCTTGACTTTGATCTCTCCGCTGAAACTCCTTCAATCCCCTGACCCACATCAATGGAGTTGTCCTGAAGATGATGGAAGCTCAGCTGCGTAGACACACTCCTGTGCACCCATCTTCCTCTTGCTGGTCCTGGCTCATCTTCAGCACCAGGATCTTCTTCTTCTGCAGCACCTGCTTTTCCTCCTGAGTTTCTTGCTCTTGTCTCTTCGAGGTCCGCTCTCAGCTCGAGGCACATCAGGCCTTGGCCGAGCAGCGCGACGCAGCCATTCGTGCAGAGTTAGATGCTCGTGCTCTTCAGGACGCTGCTTTTTCGGGCGGAGGTCCGAACGACATGTCTATTTGCTGACTCCATGAGATTCGTGGATGTTCAGTTTCAGGCCCTTTTTCAAAATTTGACATGCTCGTTCCTGATCGGACTCCGACTGCTTGTCACTCCCAGCCACCGGTCCTCCATTTCCTCCCAGAGCTCGCTCTTCTGTTCCTCCACCGCGCACCAGAGTCGATGGCATGGATCCAGAGGAGGTTACTTCTTCAGGAAGGTGGTGATGACGGAGACGGCGATGACGGTGATGATGGTGCTGAGGAGTGACCTCCCCTTTTGATGATGTCAAAAGGGGGAGAGTTATTTTGAGAGAGATATTTTGTAGTATTTGTGTTTGGCTTGTACTTGTATTTGGATATTTTGTGATGGACATGTAGTATTTGTTGTTGGGACATGTAGTATTTATTTTTACTTTGGACATGTATTTTTATGTGTTTTGGACATGGTTATCTTTCGTTTTTGTTTTTATGTATCTCTTATTTATGTCATGTATGACTCATTTCCTATCATCTATTCTATGACATGAGTATTTGGTATTATTTGTTGGCATGGAAATATGGTGTTTACCTTTACATATGTTTTCCTATATATGCATGTGTTGAGGGGGAGCTTCATTTGAAGTCTCTACCCAAATATTTTGTGATAACTACATATGTTTTTGCCATCATCAAAAGGGGGAGATTGTTGGCCCAAAGGCCATTATCCCAGTTATTTTGATGATAACAAAACATATTTAGTTATGTATTTAACATTTGTGTTTCAAATATTTCAGGTTATTTAACAGGTTGTTTTTGACGGCTCCGCTAAAAGACTCACACATTTGGAGTTCGCCGCAAAAATGAAGATTCCCAAGCTATGCACAACTAGGAAGCTTTGGGATCAAGATGATGATATGAAGATCAAGACAAGACCAAGACAACAAAGAAAAACAAGAGTTGTATTTTTACTTTTATTTTAGATATTTTGTCAAAGCTAGATATTAGAAGTAGAGATATGGGATTATCACACACACACACACACCTCTTAGTTAGGTTCATGGCTTCAAAAAGATTTTCAAATTCCATTTTCTAACTTAGATTTAAAGAGAACATATTTTGAATATGATTTTTCAGAAAAACAATAGTTTTGGAAAAATAATTTTTATGGAAAAACAAGGTTCTATCAAAAGGATTTTTATCAAACTATTTTAACATGATAAACGTATGACACATGCTCATACTCTATGTTTTTACAAGTTCCAAAAATCCTACCCAAGACCCAAAACCAAAAACCCAAGATTTTCTGGTTCTGGAAGTTCTGTTTTTCAGAACTCACAGTGACCGTCGACCGTCCCGGTCGACCGATGTGCACAATACTGTGCACGTCTATATCAGTCGACCGACCCGGTCGACCGATGTTCACTTGCTTTCACACAGGAGTTTTCGGTCGACCGACCCGGTCGACCGATGAACCCCAACGGTCACATTTTTGATCGTTGGCGGTCGACCGACCCGGTCGACCGGACTCTGTCAAAAGTTCTGACAGATTCAAATCAACATCTTTTTTTCTGACTGTTTTCTCTTTGGGATTTGGTATCAGCGAATTTGTGAGGCTGTTTTTGACCCCTATAAATAGAGGGTCACCTCATATTGATTAGACAACATTTTGCAAAACATTTTAGAGCCATCAAGAATATTTTACAAGAGATTTCTAAAGATTTCCAAGCTCTTCTTTTTAGACAAGATTTTCTCTCAAAAGCCAAAATTCCAATCACCCATCTTGAAGCCTACATCTCTACTTCTCTCTAGCTTAGCACTACACAATCCCATATATCTACATCTACATATTTGGTTCTAGGATTGTGCTTAGTGAGCTTTTGTAAAGTGATCAAGTGTTGATCACTCTTTTCTTACTTGAGTGAAGTTGTAGAGGCATCGGCCTCAAGGCGAGCTAGTGTGCTCAAGGTGGTGTTGCGGCATCACGAGAGACGGACAAGTGTGTCCTTGTATTGTTGATCCAGTGGGATCCTCAATAGTGGAATCCTTCAAGTGTGAAGCGGGGACGTAGAGCGTGGCTCGAACCTCGGAAACAACTCCTTGTGTTTGCGTTTGATCGAATCTCTCTAAACTCTATCTCTTTATTACTTGCACTTTTATATTGTCTATTACTTGCAAGAATTTGTGGATTGTGCTAGTTGTTTAGTTATTTTTTAAATTCCGCATTATTGCCATATTTCATATAGCCATCACCTATTCACCCCCCCTCTAGGTGATTTCAAAGGATAGAGTAGTTGGTGGATTGCTCAAGTATATATCATACACACACTCTTGATAGTTTTGTTTTTACAAAAGATTTTCATTTTGGAAAATACATGTTTGGATTTTGGTTTTCATGTTTACATATCTATTAACCAAAATCAAGTTTAGAGCTTAATGTCAAAAACTTAGATATTTCATCTTATTTGTGTAGTGGATCATATCCATACACACTATGCTTTAATGAGTTCAAAATATCTAGTTTTTATTTAAAGGAGTTTTGGAAAAAACAAGATTTTGGAAAATACAAGTTTTCAATTGAGCCAATATTTTCAACTTACAAAAATAGTCCAATCTTTTATAACATGCTTGATTTTGTGCAAGCATGTTTGTTTATCAAAGAATATTGGTAAAACTATTTTTGTAGATTTTTAAGTATTTTATGAGATTTTATTTCAACCAAAAGACTTAGTTTTAAATCCCAGAAAAACTGTTTTCAGGCTTCAGATAGTCGACTTACTACCTTGCTAGTCGACTAGCTCTGAAGTCGGTCGACCGGCTCGGTCGACCGACGTGCACGGACGTGCACGCCTTGACCTGGCAGATGGCCAGTCTGTCGACCCCTGTCGACCGGAACTGAGAGCAGTGCTCTCTGTTCTTTTGGGTCGACCGGGCGGTCGACCGGAGGCTTCAACGGTCTGATTTTTGACCGTTGGCGGTCGACCGGGCGTCGACCGACAGGTCTGACAGACCCCAACGGCTAGTTTTTGACAGCCTATAAATTTTGGGGTTTGGTCATTGTTTTTATCGAGATTTTAGAGAGCTTTGAGCCAGTTTTTCCCATTCTTTTAAAAGAGTTTTCTCCACATAATTGAGGGCAAATATTTCCAATCAAAGGAAAGTTTTATCAAGAGTTTAAAAGAGATTCTTTGAGTTTTCCTCCACCATTCTCTTTCTTATTTTTCTCACACAAACACTTGAGCCATCCATTGCTATTCATCTTATAGGAGTGTTGTAGTGAGATAGTTTTTAGGTGATCACCAAAGACTTGTTCTTTATTCTTTGAGGAGGCAGACGTGTGTGTTCGCATTGTTTCGGGTCCTAATGTGGACTCGGTGGTTTTGAGTTCGTGTGTGAACTCTGTGTTTGAGGTGCGGCCTCGGTGAGCCGGTGGGCTTGCGGTGTGTACGGACTAGGGAGTCCGAGAGTTGTAGGTGTTGCGGCACCGGGTGTTCCATTGGGATCGATCATAGTGAAAATCCTTCGTGTGTCGAAGGCGGGGATGTAGAGCAAGGGTGCTCGAACCTCGAAACAAATCCTTGTGTTTGCGATTGCTCACTCTCTCTCTCTTGTCTCTTGTTTATATTTGCATACTTTTATTGTGTTTATCATTATATGCTTGATATACATTTGTGCTCATATTGATATATTGCTTGGGTTTGTTTGCTATCACTTGTATTCAACCAAGAGAGCCATGCGGCACCTCAACCCATTCAAGGGGAATCTAGAGGAGTTTGTCCAGAGCCCTTCACGGGGAATCGGCAACACTCTTGTGTTATACGTGGTGTTTAGTTTAAATAGTTTGTTTAGGTCATAATTGCTTTTAGCTTCCGCATTATTTGGCATTAAGTGACCATTAGATTAGCCATCACTATTCACCCCCCCTCTAGGTGAACCTTTAATTGGTATCAGAGCTTGGTACTCTGATTTGGGTTTAACAACTTAGAGTTAAAGATCCTCATTTTTAGGCTAATCACAATATTTGTACACACACCATGGACTTCATGTCACCACCCCACCTTTGACATTCTTAACAGCAAAATTTGGAAGGTTGAGATGTCTATGTACCTCAAGGCCTTAGGCATTCATGTTTATCTTGCTACAATTAATGATTCATATGTTAATAATAGCAAGTACATTGAGGCTAATGCAAAACCCTACATGCTTTAAAGTCAACCCTAGATGATGTTTATTTATCTAGAGTTTCTAACTTTGATTCGGCTTTTGTAGTGTGGAATACCTCACCTCCCTCGGCGAAAAGGATCTATATTATGCGGGGAGCGATTCGGATGTTGGAAGCGACACCTCCAACAAGTGCTATATGGTCCAAGGGGATAACTCTCTTGAGGTAACTACCGAATCCGAGGATGAGGACATGTCATATGATGAGCTTACCACTTTTTGTCAACTCCTACTTGAGAAATATGACATGATTAAGAAAGATAATAAAAATTTGAAAAAAAAGTGATTGCATGCATATAGAAAATGATTCATTTAGAACTAAGATTGCATGCTTAGAAAAAGAAAATAATGTTTTGAAAAATGAAAATGTTTCCCTTATGTCTAATTAAATGATTTGTGTGAAGGGAACACTATTTTGAAGGATAAAATTGATTTGGTGGAAAAACAAAAGGAAGTTTTTTCAAGAAAATAAATCTTTGAAAAGAAAGTTTTTGAAATAGAAAAAGAAAAAGTTTCTAAAAGAAAAAGACTTTTGATCATGCTTTACATGCCACCACTTCTATTGATCAAAATGAAGTATTTTTTGAAAAATAGGATTAATTGTTTGAGCTCAACTTTGAGCAATTGTGCATTTATCATAAGAAATTGGAGTCCTTGTTTTCAAAGAAACAAACTCAACACATTCATGCACATCATCCTCATCATGCATATGCGTATGTTGCACGTCATGATCACACTCCTACACATAAGCATCCTAAGGTGTACACATGTACACATTGTGGCCGCAAAGGCCATCTAGCAAAGTTTTGTTATGACAAGTTGTATCATATTAATTTTGTTAATAAAAATGTTTGGGTCCCTTATAAGACTAACCCCAAAGGACCCAAGAAAAAATGGGTACCAAAACCCCCACCATGTGTTATTGATGTAGGTGAGGGCTCTCACACGACGTGAGAGAAATGGTGCCTTGATGGTGGTTGCATGGACTACAAGGACATACATTTGATGCACCGCTATCAAGGAGTTTTGGTGGGATGACCACATGCTTGGAGCTTTGGAGTTGGTAACAATCTATAAACTCCTACTTTTTATTTACATGCTTATTCATTTTTGACATCATATAGCATGTTCATGTTTTTTGCTTTATGTGGTAATAACATGCTTAGATGTTTTTATCAAAACTTGGATTTATACATGTACAATAGTGAGTTACACGTGATTTATATAGTTTGCACTTCATGCTCATTTGTACCCACTATATGCAAATATAACCTAGTTTTGATGATTCTCATTTATACATGCTTTTTCAAATTTTATGATTTTACTTCATGTATATGTATTTTTAATTCAAATCTAATAAATATACATGTAGACCCGTGAGTCTCTTGCCTTCATGCAAATACATTTGATAGACTCTTTTATGTTTGGGATATGTATGTGTTTGTTTGTTTTAGATAAATCATACATATACCATGAAGATTAGTGTGTTTTAATGAAAATTTTTTATTATTAAAAAAAGGGTGACTTATGATCTTTTTGAGCTTCAATGTCTATTTTCATGAAATGCTATTTACATGACTTTTGAACACTCACACTTTATTTATTTTGTCATGACTTTGATTCATGAACATATTTTTGAGCTTCATAGATCAAGTGTCAATTCTTGTATTTGGTATGATTCCATGAAATACATATGCTTTGATTTCATGTTTTTGAAGGATCTTTAACTAGTTTTCAAAAATTGTTTTTAACTAGTTATTGTTCTTCATTTGGTAGTGATTTTCATGCTAAAATATTTTCAAATCTATTTTGAAAACTCTACCCTCTATGGGAGGTTGGATGGGAGATCATGTTCATGTATGCTTTAAAGTGAATATCTTTTAAACTTGTGCATGATGGGTGGTAGTTATATGAGATATACACTTGATCTTATTGTTATGTCAATTGGTATCATTGGATTCTTTCATTGGTATCTAAATTGATAATTTTTTGTATATACTCATATTTTGTTTTCTTATATATGTATGTATCAATGTCAATTGGCATACTCATTTCGTACATATATATGATTTTCATGTGCTTAACTTACAATTGGTTCACATTTTTAAAAGCACAAAGTTTATGATGAAAAATAAAATTTTTGATCATTATGTTTACTATTGGTATCAATATGTTTCAACTTCATTTTTGTTAAATTTCAATTGGTATCAATATGATTTATAATAATGATTATTTTCAATTTGGTATCTTAAAATTTGTTTGTTTTATAAAAGCTCTGATACCTTTAAAAATTTTGTTTAAGAAAAATTAAAAAAAACATTTTTTTGATTTGTTTTTCTTATATGCAAGGAGAGCTTAACATCTCTTCTACATATAGATTTATGTTGAGTGTATTGTATATTGAAGACTTGACAATCTCTTCTTTATGTGGTACACGTGTGTAAGGGGAGCTTCACATCTCCTCTTATGCATTACATAATATGTGTTATGTGAATTGGGGCTTGTCATCCCTTCTTCATGTAATGCATATGTAGGAAAGCTACTTAACGTCTTCCTCTTCATGAATGTATATCGCATATAACCTTTTATTGATATATTTGATTTGACCCCTTATTGATCTCTTTGTTTATGATAAAAAGGGGGAGAAAGATTTGATGATTTTGTTTTTACCTTAAACCCTTTGTTGATGATTAACAAAAAGGGGAGAGGTATTTGCCATATATGCATGTTTTTATTTAAGGATTTATGTTTATGCATATATGTTTTGTTTTGCAAATAGGAGAAAAAGAATTTGATTTTGTTTTATCTCCTTGATTTGCATACATGTCATGTGCTTCATTTCCATATTATATTGTTTATTTGTTATGCATGAGTTAAGGGGAGCTTCTTTGAAGCTTTACTTTAATCCATGCTATATAACTTCATGAGTTTTTGTCATCATCAAAAAGGGGGAGATTGTTGGCCCAAAGGCCCATCACTCTAGTTTTGATGATGATCAACTCATATAGTTTATGTTTACTAATGATCTTGTGTTTAATTAGTGACAGATTTGTTATCAAGATCTTAGTAGGTGTGGAGCTTCAACAAAGGATTTAAAGACATATTTTGGAGCTAGCACCGGTTGATTCACGAGCTATGCATCAAGATCACATCGAGTACTCAAGAGGAGTCGAGCTCGTTGGATTGCATTTGGACCAAGTCAAGATGATGAGAAGACTTCAAGGGAAGACTTCAAGATCAAGACTTGTGTCTAGGTATAAGATTTAGTTTTTAGAAGATTTTGTTTTTAGTTAAAATGTAAAGGATAGAGTAGTTGGTGGATTGCTCAAGTATATATCACACACACACTCTTGATAGTTTTGTTTTTACAAAGATTTTCATTTTGAAAAATACATGTTTGGATTTTGGTTTTCATGTTCACATATCTTTTAACCAAAATCAAGTTTAGAGCTTAATGTCAAAAACTTAGATATTTCATCTTATTTGTGTAGTGGATCATGTCCATACACACTATGCTTTAATGAGTTCAAAATATCTAGTTTTTTATTTAAAGGAGTTTTGGAAAAACAAGATTTTGGAAAATACAAGTTTTCAATTGAGCCAATATTTCCAACATACAAAAATAGTCAAATCTTTTATAACATGCCTTGATTTTGTGCAAGCATGTTTGTTTATCAAAGAATATTGGTAAAACTATTTTTGTAGATTTTTTAAGTATTTTATGGGATTTTATTTCAACCAAAAGACTTAGTTTTAAATCCCAGAAAAACTGTTTTCAGGCTTCAGATAGTCGACTTACTACCTTGCTAGTCGACTAGCTCTGAAGTCGGTCGACCGCTCGGTCGACCGACGTGCACGGACCTGCACGCCTTGACCTTGCAGATGGCCGTCTACCGACCCTGTCGACCGGAACTGAGAGCAGTGCTCTCTGTTCTTTTGGGTCGACCGGGCGGTCGACCGAAGGCTTCAACGGTCTGATTTTTGACCGTTGGCGGTCGACCGGGCGGTCGACCGACAGGTCTGACAGACCCCAACGGCTAGTTTTTGACAGCCTATAAATTTGGGGGTTTGGTCATTGTTTTTACCAAGATTTTAGGAGAGCTTTGAGCCAGTTTTTCCCATTCTTTTAAAAGAGTTTTTTCCACATAATTGAGGGCAAATATTTCCAATCAAAAGAAAGTTTTATCAAGAGTTTAAAAGAGATTCTTTAAGTTTTCCTCCACCATTCTCTTCCGTGTTTTTCTCACACAAACCTTGAGCCATCCATTGTTATTCATCTTATAGGAGTGTTGTAGTGAGATAGTTTTAGGTGATCACTAAAGACTTGTTCTTTGTTCTTTGAGGAGGCGGACGTGTGTGTTCGCATTGTTTCGGGTCCTAGTGTGGACTCGGTATTTCGAGTTCGTGTGTGAACTCCGTGTTTGAGGTGCGGCCTCGGCGAGCCGGTGGCTTGCGGTGTGTACGGACTAGGGAGTCCGAGAGTTGTAGTGTTGCGGCACCGGGTGATCCATTGGGATCGATCATAGTGGAAATCATTCGTGTGTCGAAGGCGGGGATGTAGAGCAAGGGTGCTCGAACCTCGAAACAAATCCCTTGTGTTTGCGATTGCTCACTCTCTCTCTCTCTCTCTTTGTCTCTTGTTTATATCTTGCATACTTTTATTGTGTTTATCATTATATGCTTGATATACATTTGTGCTCATATTGATATATTATTTGGGTTTGTTTGCTAACACTTGTGTTCAACCAAGAGAGCCAACGCGGCACCTCAACCCATTCAAGGGGAATCTAGAGGAGTTTGTCCAGAGCCCTTCACGGGAATTCGGCAACACTCTTGTGTTATACGTGGTGTTTAGTTTAAATAGTTTGTTTAGGTCATAATTTCTTTTAGCTTCCGCATTATTTGGCATTAAGTGACCAATAGATTAGCCATCACCTATTCACCCCCCCTCTAGGTGAACCTTCAGAATAAACAACAAAGAAGCGGTGAAAGGTATTCCTTATTTGAAATTTGAAAAGGACCGCATTTGCAATGCGTGCCAACTTGGAAAACAAATCAAGTCTTCTTTTAAATCCCTCAAGGATATCATGACATCACGACCCTTGGAGTTAATTCATACGGATTTTTTAGGTCCTACTAAAACTAAAAGTCTAAGTGGGAATCGTTTTGCTTTTGTATTGGTTGATGATATTTCTCGTTTTACTTAGGTTTTCTTTTTAAAACATAAAAATTAAACCTTTTCACATTTTCAAATGTTTAAGAAAAGAGTTGAAAAGGAAAAAATTCTTCAATTTTACGAATAAGAAGTGATAAAGGTAGTGAATTCAATAGCCAATCTTTTATCACTTACTGCAAAGAACATGAAATTAAATATGAATTATCTTATCCTAGAACTCCACAATAAAATGGAGTAGTTGAGAGAAAAAATTGAACACTACAAAAAATGGCTAGGACCATAATAAATGAATACGGTCTCCCTCAAGTCTATGGGCCGAGGCCGTAAACACATCTTGTTACATATCAAATAGGGTTTTCTTTTACAAAAACTCTTCTAAAACTTCTTTCAAAATTTACTACTCAAGAAAACCAAATGTTTCTTATTTTAAAGTTTTTGGTTATAAATATTTTATATTAAATACTAAAGATAATTTAGGTAAGTTTGATGTAATATCTTATAAGGCTATTTTTGTTGGTTACTCTAACACTATTAAAGCTTATACAGTCTTCAATAAATCACAATGACTATTGAAGAATCTATATATGTAAAGTTTGAGGAATCTAATATTTTTGTTAAGAATGTTGTAGAAATAGATTCCTTAGGTGAAGACATGGAGAGGATAACCTTGAAAGACTCACCTATACAAGAAGATAAGCCAAAAATTGTTGTGCAAAGTGAAGTTCAAAAAGTTGAAGTGGCGGCACCACAACCCTTCCAAAGGATTGGAGATTCACTCCACATCATCCCAAGGATCTCATTATAGATGATGTATCAAAGGGGATAACTACTCGTTCCAAGCTCCATGATCTTTGTGACCATTATGCTTTTATTTCTCATTTTGAACCAAAGAACAGAAGCCAAGGGCAACTCATATTGGTTGCTTGCCATGCAAGAAAAGCTCAATCAATTTGAGCACAACTAATTTTGGCATCTTGTCCCTAAACCCCATGATAGACCAACAACTGGCACTAAATAGATTTTTAGGAACAAGTTGGATGAATCAGGCAATGTTGTTAGGAATAAAGCTTGATTAGTGGCCCAAGGTTACACCCAAATCGAATGTAGATTTTGAGGAAACCTTTGCACCTGTAGCACGGCTTGAAGCCATACAGATAACACTTGCTTTTGCTTCCCATAAAGATTTTAAACTTTTTCAAATGGATGTCAAAAGTGCATTTTTAAATTGGTTTATTGAAGAGGAGGTGTATATTGAACAACCCCGAGTTTATTGATCCTACACATCCGGATTTTATTTTCAAACTAGACAAAGCTTTATATGATTTAAAACAAGCTCCTAGAGCTTGGTATGAAAGACTTTCATCATTTCTTATTTCTAATGATTTTGCTAAAGGAACAATAGATACCACTTTATTTACTAAACATGTCAAAAATGATATTCTTATTGTTCAAAGATATGTTGATGATATTATATTTGGATCTACTAATGAAAAACTTTGCCAAGATTTTGAATCATGTATGAAGGAGGAATTTGAGATGCTATGATGGGCGAACTTAACTACTTCCTTGGACTCCTAATTAAGCAAAGGAGTGATGGGAGTTTTATAAATCAAGCCAAGTACACGAAGGAACTCATCAAGAAATTTGGGCTTGAAGGGGCTAAGACAAGCAAAAGTCCCATGGCTATCACAACAAAACTTGATAAGAATGAACAAGGTATAAATATAAACATTAAACTCTATCATAGCATGATTGGTAGTTTATTATATTTAACGGCTAGTAGGCCAGATATTTTGTTTAGTGTTTGTCAATGTGCTAGATTTAAATCGTGTCCTAAAGAGTCCCATTTGATTGCAATAAAACACATTATGACATCTTAAGGGCATCATTGGAATGGGTTTGTGGTATCCGAAGACTAGACAATTTTTCATGATAAGTTTTTCGGATGCTGACTATGTGGGTTGTAGAGTGGATAGGAAGAGTACTAGTAGAACCTGTCAGTTTCTAGGAAATTGCTTTGTTTCATAGTCTTCTAAGAAGCAAAATTCTGTAGCCCTCTCAACCACCGAGGCGGAGTATGTTGCGACCAGGGCTTATTGTACACAAGTCCTTTTGGATGAAACATACTCTCCTTGACCATGATTTACAATATGATCATATTAAAATATTTTGTGATAATATTAGTACTATTCATATGACTAAAAATACAAATCAACAAAGTAAGACAAAGCACATTGATATTAGATATCACTTTCTTAGAGATCATTATGAGAAAGGTGATATTGAAATTGATTGTGATTTCACTGATTTTCAACTTGCGGATATTATTATTAAACCACTAGATTATAATAGATTTTTATTTATTTGTGGTGAATTAAATATTTGTATTATGGATTCATGAAACTTTTGAAAATACTCTTCAAACATGTTTTGTTGACTTGACCCTTTTTGATGCATGACAAAAAGGGGGAGAAATACTTTTGAGTTATTATTTCTTTTTCATGCATACTTTTCGCTTCATTTTTTTTCCAAACATATTCTTTTTCTTATACTTGATAGATAGCATGATTTGAGGGGGAGCTTTTTCAAGCTTCTTTCACATTTTTTTTAAATGACTCATATGTTTTGTCATCATCAAAAGGGGGAGATTGTTGGCCCAAGGTTACAGTCACCCGGTTTTAGAGTTTTGATGATCACAAAACATATACAGTTATTTGTACTAATCAAGTTTAAGTGTTTAAGATTATTTTAGGGTTCTAAGTGAAATCACCTAGAGGTGGGGTGAATAGGTGATGGCTATACTAAGTGGCAAATAATGCAGATTTAAAAACTATTTAACAATGAGCAACAGTAATAAAAGGACTTGCAAGAATATAGATAAGTAATAGAGCAAGTAAAGGAGAGAGAGAGTTTAGAGATAAGTGGACAATCGTAAATACGAGAATATGTTTCGAGGTTCGAGCCACTGCTTTACGTCCCCGCCTTCAACACGATGAAGGATTTCTACTATGCTTGATCCCACCGGATCGTCAATACAAGTTCTTACTAGAACTCTTTGGACATACTTGTCCTCTCTCACGGTGCCGCAACACCAGGTAGGAGCTCACTAGCTCGCTTGAGGCCGATACCTCTACAACTTCTCAATATGAAGAAAAGGTGATCAATACTTGACCACAAACAATGGCTCACTTGCACGACCCTACAACCAAGATGAGGAGATGAAACTTTTGGGATTGTGTAGTCCACAAATTTAGAAGAGAAGTAGAGGAAAGCTTCAAGCTAAAAAGGATTGGAAATTTGGCTCAATGAAAGCTTTTTGCTAAAAGACTAAACTTTGAAAACTTTTAACATTAACTTATAAATCTTGTGCAAATAATTGTAGAACATACCCTTTATTTATAGGGGATGAAAACTGGTTAAAAAAAGGCCAAGAGATTCGTTGGGGGAAATCCCAACACAAATCAAATAAGAAAAATAGCTGTTGGAATCTGTCAGCAGATTCTGACTGCTGTCGGTCGACCGGGCCGGTCGACCGCTAACGGTAGGATCTCCGACCGTTGGGAAAGCGATCAACTGGGCCGGTCGACTAAAGGCCCAAACAGAGAGTGAGTTCTCTCTGTCGGTCGACCGGTCCGGTCGACCGAGGAAAAACAGAGAGCACTGCTCTTGCTCTCGGTCGACAGTCGGTCGACCGATGTGCACACATGCACAAAGGTGCATGTCGGTTGACCAACACGGTCGACCGACAGAGCAATTCTGCTCTGCCAGCGGTCGACCGTGCGGTCGACCGGACAAGGGCAAAAGTCAGGTTTTTGAAAACTTTTTGAAGTCTAAATTTTTCTGATAAAACTTCTTTAGATAGGCATATACAAAATAGAGTTCTATGGCTTATAAAGACTAGGGTGTGATCATACATCAACATCAAAATGATTTGAACTTTATTTTGATAAAACTTCTTTTTCTAAATAAAATCGGTTTTTCCAAAAACCGATTTTTCCAAACTTTGTTTTTCCGAAACTAGGTTAGAAATTTTGTAATAAAAAACTTGTTTGTAAGCATGGAGCAATATCAAATGTGTGTGTGACAATCCCAAAGTTATCTACCTCTATCATCTCGGTTTTGACAAAATACACTAAAAATCCTAACTAAAATGGAAATACAAATCTTGTATAATCTTCAACTTGTTTGATCCTGGAGCTCTTCTATTGTGCTGGGCTCTGGGATCCAAATCTTCACGGCTTCCAAATGTGTGAGTTTTGTGTTGGAGTCGTCAATCAACCTATGATTTTTACCTGAAAATCATTTAAACAAACTTGTTAAAACATAACTACATTTGGTTTGTTATCATCAAAACTTCGGGGTAATGGCCTTTGGGCCAACAATCTCCCCCTTTTTGATGATGATAAAACATATAGAGTTATTACAAATATTTTGGGTGGAGACTTCAAGTGAAGCTCCCCCTCAACACATGCATATAAAATAATCTGATAAAGAGATGTACATGCATAACACATGCATATATAGATATGAAAATGACACATATGCCAACCATCCATGCATATCAAAAATACAGAGATATAGAAGTGTATGCATACATAGTTACCTCCATCCATCCATAAATACCTCCATCCTCCAAACTAGATGATTGGGTTAATAAAAGCATAAACACAATATACAACCAATCACATATGCCACATGGAGATAAGAAAACATAACTGCCATAATATAGTAAAACAATGTTCATACAGATAGGAGGTTCATGCCAACCTCAAAACCATAATACATGTCCACAAATAAAACATAACACCAAACCAAACACAAAATGTGTCCAAATACATTGTAAAAAAACAACAACCCAAAATAACACATAAATAACAAAATAACTCCCCAAATATCTTTCCCCCTTTTTGACATCATCAAAAAAGGGTCACTGATCATCAGAATCAGAATCAGGATCCCACTGTGTAGTAGATGGCGGTGGTGGAACAGAAGGAGCCCTGGCGGGAAATGGAGGGCCGGTAGAAGGAAGTGGCCTAGCACGATCAGATGGAAGAGGAACCGGCTAATCATACTTCTGGTAGATGCCGCCGAGGTATGCATCCAAATAGCACATGGAGTTACAGATATAGCTGAGATCATGGTCCAAGCGCTGCTCCATCTGCTGATAATGTGCTGTCATCTCTGCAAAAATCTGTTGGCGATGCGCGGTCAACTCAGCAGAAATATGCTGGCGATGCTCGGTCATCTCAGCTGAAAGTTATTGGCGATGCGCAGACATCTCAGCAAAAAGCTGCTGGTGGTGCTCCCGAAGCTGAGTAGATATAGCAAGATAGGGGTCGACAGGAGCAGAAGAGCCAGAGGAGGATCCAGGGACAGGAATAGCAGGGAAGATAGGCTGTGGCTGAGGAGCAGTAGGACGCTCCCTAGCACGCATCTTCTTGAGGAGGGTGTTGTTGATGTCAACTGTCGGTTCAACCGACCGTTCAGAAGAAAGATCAAAGTTTAATTGCTTCAAAAGATGTGTAATGATCATCCCAAAAGGTAAGTGCCGGTTTGGGACAAGAAGATGATCAGATATCATATAACTGATGATGAGTTTTGGGATGTTAATTCTAATGCCTCGCAGAAGGCAGTAGATGACAAGTGGTGCAGAACCCCTAGCATGACTATATTCTCCTGAATTTGGCAGGAGGTTATAGAACACGATCTTGGCCAGGACTTGGGCGGTGAGAGTGTAGTACTTCACCTCCTCGTTCCTAACTAAGTCGGGGTTATCATCATCATGAAGCAATGTGGAGGCGGTGTGAGCAGACTCACTGTCATGATAGACAAAATCATGTAAATCAAGGTTATAGATGTCTTCCCCCTCACAGGAGAGGTGAAGGTGATGTGCAAATTCTTGAAGGGAGATGTCAATGTCTCTGCCTAATACTCTGGATCTTATATTGTTTGATTCAAAAGTGAGATTTGAGTAAAAATATTGTAATAGGGAAGGATAAACAGGTTCCCTAATTGAGACAAAATATTCTAAGGAACTGGACCTCAAAATAGAAGCTAGATTTAGATGTTCAAAATCATTTAGCACAACGGATCTACCAGAATTCACATTTTTAGTGGAAATAACAATATGTCTATATGAAGCTTTTTGTGAAACAAAAAGGGAGGATTGAGATGAAGATTGAGAGGTTTTCCCCTTCTCAGATCTAGTTCTTTTGGACATGGTTGAAGGATAATAAAGATTAATGCTAGATCTAAGCAAAAAGATGTGGATTTAAACAAGGAAAATTGAAGGATCTAAAGGAAGAGCTTATACCTTGAAATCAATGGAGAAACACGAGAAATCCACAAGAAGAAGAGTAGATCTGGAGCCTGAAACTGCGAATCCCAAATTTTTTGGAATTAATTTGGAGTTTGGAGAGAGAGAGAGGGTATGGATTTGATTTAGGGTAGAGAGAAGATGAGAGAGAAGAAGTGGAGGCAGAGAGAATGAGGGATTAGAGAGTTAGAGCTTTATATAAATTCGGGTTAAAAACAGCAGACCCGTCACCCCGGTCGACCGGGCCAGTCGACCGGTGAAAACCGAGAGCAAACTCGCTTTCAGTCGGTCGACCGGTGCGGTCGACCGGCTACGGGCAGAAAATATTTTTTTTCTGTTCCAGGCTTGGTCGGTCGACCGCATCGGTCGACCGGGCCTATGCCAGGCCAGATCGGTCGACCGGGCCGGTCGACCGGTCATGCTGAAAACAGAATAAAAACTGTTTTTAAGTTGGGTTTTTAATTTGATTTTCTTTTAATCAAAACAAATATTTCTCTTAACAAGAATGTTGAATTTACTACTTGGCATGAAAAACACAATAAAAAATTTATAATATTCACTTATTAATTTTTTTTATCAATAAATTTTTATTATTATTAAGATTTATTTCTATTTATTAACAAAGCGATAAATAAGAGATGTTGAAGCCGAATACCCCGTTAAGGGTTCTGAACTTCTCCTCGACATTCCTCTAGATAAGAGTTGAGCCGCGCAATTGCCATCTCTATTTATTTGTTTACTTTGGTTAAATAAATTTTTATTTTGGCAAAAATCATATAAAACATTAAGTTAACAAAATCTTGATATAAGGACAAATAACATATGGCAACGAAATATGAATATATTCTCAATCATGGCAAAGATATAAATAATTGGATATGCAAGTTTACATATGGCACATTATCACAAAAATGTAACTAGCAATCCCATGCATAAAAAAAAATTTATGTGGCGAAGTTACCAAACCATAGGTATTCTCCAAAATGGGTGCCTCTTCGATAGTGATGCAAGCGACGATGTGTTCGTTGAGCGTTGATGCCTCCACCACCCGGGCACCATCTCCCCCTAAGTCTTGGAGGAAGACGACACACCTGCATTAATCAAGTTTGGCGTGTCTTTTGGTACCCCAATATTTTTGGGTCCTAGAGGGTTAGTGTTTTCTCGAACCCAAACATTTTCATTTAATAAGTTTAGCTTAGCATAACAAAATTTTTCTAAATGGCCTTTGCGGCCACAATGAGCATAAGTATAAATTCTACCATACATAAAAGCATGTTTGTGTGAGTGTGCATGCTTGTGTGTGTTTGATGCATGGTGATGAGTATGTTTCCCTTGGGATTTTCCTTTAGGAAACATGGATGCAAATTTTGTCATGTCAAAAGCACATTTCTTTAAAGTGGTATCCAAAACTTCAATACGTTTTTGGATATCTAAAAATTCGTTTTTATTGCAAGTAGAAATAGGGCTTTTTCCTTTACAAGATGTTTTGTATTTTTCAAAATCCTTTTTCATTTTCTCAAAAGAATTTGATAATTCATTTTTCTCTTTTAAAACAAGTTCAAATTTACCTTTTAAAGAATCATTTTCCTTTTCATTTTTTTATTTTGAGCTTGAGAAATTTCATACCTACTTTGTAATTCTTCAAAAAAAATGTGCAAGTTCATCCATAGTCAAGTCTTCATCATCTAGAGAGTTTTCTAGACATACCTTGGTAGCATCCTAACCATGTGCCATGAAGCCCATGTGAGCGGCGTCGATCTCCTCTTCGGATTCCGACTCCGAGTCATCCCACGTGGCCACCATCACCTTTTTCTTCTTTTGCCCATTCTTGGAGGTAGTAGCTTATAGAGAGGGGCAATCGATAATTAGGTGTCCCGTCTTCTTGTAATGAAAACACGGACCCGGTTCCTCTCTCTTCTTTTCAAATCTTCCTTGACGTCTCCCTCTTCGGAAGTTGCTTTGTCTACCCCTTTTATAGAACATTTTGCCCACCTTCCTTATGAGCATGGCAAAGTCTTCATCGTAGTCTTATGATGAATCCCCTTCATCATGGGTGGATGGAACGGCCTTGAAAGCAAGGGCTTTCTTCTTTGGTGCCTCCCTTCTTCTCTAACCTTCATCTCCATCTCATGGGTTTTTAGATTGCTGATGAAGCCGGCTCCTCCCTATCATTTAGCTCCTTGAGGGCGGTTTCCTTGACTTCTTAAGACTTGGCAAGAGCTCTAATGACCTTCCAGATCTTTTGGTCATTGTCGATGGTGTCACCTAAAGAAGATAGAGCATTAGTAATCTTGGTAAAACGGGTGAGCATGTCATCTATGCATTCATTATCAAGCATATAAAATTCTCATATTGAGAACGGAGTAAGTCAATTTTAGATCTCCTGACTTGAGACGTTCCCTCATGAGTAACAATAAGAACATTCCAAACTTTAAAAGCAGATTTGCAGTTAATAATGCGTAAAAGATCATCTTCATTCAAAGCTTGGGTGAGTGCATATTGGGCTCTAGTATTGGCCTCATAATCCTTAGAGGTTTCTTCTGACCATGTCTTCTCATCAGTGAGAGGTCAATAAATTCTTTGGTGATGGACCTAGCAACTCTAACTCCTAGGGATTTTAAAAAAAGGTTCATTTTAACCTTTCAAATAGGAAAGTTCAATCCATCAAATTTGGGTGGGGACTTGATGCTAGAAAAGTCAACAGATGCCATGAATACAAGTATAATGCACAACAAATAAGAATGCAACAAATAGATATAGCCAAAAGTGAGGATCTCCCTAAGGTGGTTAAACCAAATGCTAGGGTTGGGCTCTGATACCAATTGAAATCACCTAGAGGGGGGTGAATAGGTGATGGCTATACTAAGTGGCAAATAATGCGGATTTAAAAACTATTTAACAATGAGCAACAATAATAAAAGGACTTGTAAGAATACAGACAAGTAATAGAGCAAGTAAAGGAGAGAGAAAGAGTTTAGAGATAAGTGGACAATCGCAAACATGATTGTGATCCAATATTGCATATTTTACCTCATTATTCCCATGCATTTTTGTAATAAATATATGATTTTTACTCATCTTCTCTATATATTTGCAGGTTCACACTCTAATGGAGAGATAGCCCATTAATCACTTTAATTAGCAATAATTAAAGGGATTAAATTCAAGATTAAGATAAGCCTAAGATTTGAATTCAAGATCCAGAGAGATCCGCGTAACAACTGAAGATTCCAGAAGGCCACGTGGATAACAACTTCATAACAAATTCGTAACAGAAAGCGGAGATCCAACGGCCCAGATTGAGCCGCGGAAACCCAATCCAGGCCACAGATCTGCGGCAGATCTGGGGCCTCTGAGCCCCAGATTTCTGCCACCTGTTCGTCTTCTGGAGAGTTCTCTCAGGGCCTATAAATATTGGACCAAGGACATGCGAGCAAAAAACTGATCAGAGAAGAGAGAGAGATTAGTGTAAAGCTTTGTATTTTTTGTTAGTTTTTCTCTAGGATTTTTGTAGCTCTCTATGATCTTCTTCTTCCCTAGATACTTTGTAAAAGAGAGAGATTGTGAGAGAGAGAGCTTGTGTAATCAAGGTGTGAGAACTTGAAGCAACAAGGATTCATCCATTCTCCTTCCTCTACTTAAGCTTGGTTCTAGTTTACTTGCTTTCTTTACTTGCTTTCTTTAATTCCTTGCAATTTACTTCATGCTTTGTTTTGCTTTTCTAATGGCTTGTAGCTAATTCTTCTACCATGTACTAGCTAACCACTAGCCTTGCCATCTTCACTAACTCATGAGTGATCGCTTTATTTCATCTTGCAAGTTGGATGGTCTTCTCTTCTCCGATGGGTAAAACCTCCCGTCTTCCAAGTGAGAAAGTAATTAGATCAACACGCAAGACGAAACCTACGCCGATGAAGTGACAACATGAGGCACGCCTTCACTACCACGGAGTTTAGTAAGTATTGGTAAGGTAGTAAGGTAAGCTAGTCATGGTTTGATTCTTCAAGTTTCCTTTTCTTTCTAGTGTGAATACCAAAGCCAATCAAAGCCAATCTTGATTTCTTTTCCACTTTCCATCATGAACATATCCATCCATTCTTTCATTTCTTGTTCCATGATTGTTTATTCTAAGAACAAAGAAGACACTTCGTTTACATTTCTTCACTACGATTCGTAACGCTTCTATCGCTAGCTCTCCCTGAGAATCGACTCGGTATAGCCTTATGCTATAGCGGAGATAAGAAAGGGATACATCGGTTACATTTTAATAAACCTTTCTCGTCTCAATCAAAATGGCGCCGTTGCCGGGGAGAGCAACAGATTTTCTTTAAAGTGAAGAACTAAACGAATCTTCTTCTCTGTTGCAGGTTACAGGTTGAAGAAATAGGAAACTTTGCATTGCAGTGACATATAAGTGGACCTGGGCCTCTGCTCTCGAAAGCAGAGACCAGGATCCCTCCAAATTGCCGCAAATTCTGGGCTTTAGCCGCAAATTTGCGGCAATAAGGAGATCACTACTGACCTAATTTCTGCAGGGCTTGCTTCTCTGCAAAATACATCTGCTGCAATAATTTTTTTTCCTGTATGCTTCACCATATTACTGCTAATAAATTCAACAGTAAAAAATTGGTTGTAATCGTTAAAAGTTGATTAGACATTTGCATACTAGGCACGTGTCTTTCAATTTCTTTAATTTTACTGTTGAAGAGTGCTGGATGCAAGGTATGTAAGCATTGCATGTAGACTAGGAATCATCTCTTGCTTGATTTTTATGCTTTGAGTGAATCCTTGTTATTTCTTGTACACTTGCACAATTCAATTTTAAGGGCATCACCTATAAATAAGATAAGGTGGGGAGTTCATTACCCTTTCCTTAGCCCGAAAACCACAATCCAAGCACTCACTAACCCAAGCCTAATTTAATAAAAAAGTAGACGTTGGCCCTAGGGACATCTCGGACTCATCTAGGAGATTATCCTAAGGGGGAAAAGTGTTGGAAATAGACTCTTGCAAAATCAGTGTCTAGGAAAGGGATTGAGGGCCGAAAGCCCGAAGGTTGCTGGTTACTTAATTAAGGAACGTCTTTGACGGAAAACCTCCCACCAACCTTGCCCTTCCCTGGCTGATTAACTTGTGGTCTACGTCTACACTAAACCTCCCGTGGACGATCTAATCAGTTAGGAGTCGTCTAGGTCTAGGTCAACCATTCTTTTGGCTTGGTTTTGATTTTTTTTCTTTTCTTTTTGTTTGTTGTTTGATTTTTCTTTTTTGTTTGTGATTGTTTGTGATATGGAATTCAACAATAATAATTCTTTCAATCCGAACATGAATCCATATTTCACACCAACTCCATTCTATTCGGATAACTCCAACCCGGTGTTTTATAATATGCACCAACCAAATACACCGGGTTGGCCTTATCCGAATCAATATGACCCATACCCCCCATCTAATAATTATAATTTCCATAATAATTTCAACTCTTCACCGAGTAATTGGGGATTCACGTACCCCGAGTCAAATTCTCAAATTCCTTGTCCACCATATTCACCTTGTCCACAGTATTCATTTCCTGATTCCGCTTCATATACTCCTTTTTTTGAATCTCCAATTGAAGAAAAATCTGAGTTACTAAAGAGTATAG
Source organism: Agave tequilana (assembly GCA_038442645.1). Lineage (NCBI taxonomy): Eukaryota > Viridiplantae > Streptophyta > Magnoliopsida > Asparagales > Asparagaceae > Agave > Agave tequilana. The sequence continues at coordinate 123,240 of JAVJIF010006081.1, read as the reverse complement.
AAGCCAATTTACAGAGGGTCGAGCAACAACTTCAAGAAACATTTGCCCCTCCAATTCCACAGTATTTTCAAGAGTCTTACTCAGTTCCACCTTATTATAATGAACAACCATCTGCTTGGGGAACGAGTAAGGAATTCTTGCTTGAGTCCAAACAACACTCACAAAATCTGATGGACTCACAATTTCACTATCACTTCCAAGACAACACTTCATCTTTTCATCAAAATAATGAAATCATCAATTATGGAAAGATGCTTGAAGACATGACTCATGCTCAAAATGCTAGAAATCGTGACATAGATTTGATGATCCAAACTCTTCATTCTCATCCTATTTCTAATGTCACTAGCCACTCTGTTAAAACCAAAGAGTCATGTAGTCTTGGAAATCTAGATTCAATTTCAGCACAATCACCTGAACTTGTCCAAAATTCAGATCCCATTGACATTTTGGCAAGTTTTTCTTTTCCTGAAATTGAACTTGAGTGTGAATATGATCCTGAACTTCCACTTGATGATTCAATTCTACTTCCTGATTCAATTATGACTCTAGTGTCTTCACATGATTTCACTTCATTTCCCAAGTCACTATTGGATCCAGTGCCTGTCCATTGTGAAATTGAATCACCAATCTCTTATGATGATCATATTGAACTTGACCAATTTCATACTTTTGAAAGTCCCATTGATAAATTGGCAAGTTCACATTTTTGTGGAATTGAACTCCATGAGGAATATGATCTTGAACCCCAACTTAGTGATTCAATTCTTTTTCCTGATTCAATAATGACTCCGGTATCTTTACCTGACTTCAATCTTTCCCAGAGTCGACATTGGATCCTGTCTCCATTCATAATGAAGTTGAATCACCCATCTTTGAAGATCATATTGAACTTGACCAATTCTATACTTTTGAAAGTCCATTTGACAAATTGGCAAGTTCCCCATTTTTTGAACTCCATGAGGAATGTGACCTTGATTCTCACAATCTCTTTACTTCTGAAACTGATTGTACAATTCTAGCAGAAGATGTTGACCTTAGTTTTGAAGAATTGTATGGTGATGAGCTAGAATTTCTTAATATTGGAAGTAAAGAGATATCACCTTTAGAAAGTCACATTCCCTTGTTGGACAATACATGTGGACTTGAGTTTCAATTTCTTGACTTGGACCCAATTCCTGAACTCATTTCTACTCCTGAACCATCATTTGACTTAAGTCACATTCCTGAGTCGTTATTAGTTCCTGTCCTTCCTGAGTCCAAGTCAACCGTTCTATCATTTCATACTCCATTCTGGGACAAGGTGGTTGACAAATTTGATTCCGAAATTAATTATGGAAAATGGAAATTAGATGGGGTCATGTACTTAATAAAAATCTTTCATGGATTCATCTTTTTAATGGGTCATATTCATTATATTTCTGGTGGGTTCCTCAAAACCCAAAGTAAAGTTGATTGGGCCATGTTTCGTGGACCAATCAGACCACCACCGGAACCACCACCTTGAGGTAATTTTTTCCTTCCCTCTCTATTTGTTTCATGCATACATATATCATGATGCATTGAGGACAATGCATGAAATAAGTGTGGGGGAGGGTTTACTAACATAGAGTTTTTAAATTTTCTTTCTTTTACACTTCTTTTTAGAAAAAAAATAAAAAATATAAAAAAAATATAAAAAAAAAACTTTTTGAAATAAGAGACAAAGTTTTGATCTATTTTTAAGAAAATTAAGATGTATCTTAGAAATTAAGAAAACCTTAATTATGACATCTTAAACCTAGTTGAAATAATAGATCTTGTTTGAAATTATAGGCTAAGTAAGTAAAATTGGGGAGATATTTTTATCTTGAATTTTTTGCCTTAGAAAGTATGCACTTCACACTTACACATTTTTGGGATGGAAACAAAGACCTAAAATGCCATAAAATAAATAAAAAAAAAGAAATAAAACATCACTTATTAAGCTGGATAATTATGCCTCAAGAAGCATGGTTATTCACGCCTAACGGTGAAAAACATCACTCATTAAGCTGGAAAATTATGCCTCAAGAAGCATAATTATTCACGCCTAACGGTGATCAAAAAGAATAATCCCCCTTAGTTTTGTGGCCTTTTTTACTCGAGACCTTAAACTCGAGGGATGTTTTCTCATCTGGTGCCCTAAGACCGACTGGTTTGGGAGTCATCGGTTAAAGGCTCGTTACAAGGGTGAACTAGAAAGCCTAAACTAAGGGAAGAAAAAAGAAAAATAAAAAAAATAAATATATATAAATAAATGGCTTGATGGTTGGAGTTGAAATCCCAGAAATTTTCACTGAACACGGTGTGCATATTATCTAGGTTTTATGAAAGATAAAGTATTCAATCCAATTTTGAATTCTTACCTTAATTGAAAACAAGATCTTGCATGGAGACTAAGTTTAAGGAAGAATGATTATAGGTGGACTTATGACCTAAGATCACTTATATTTTTGCAAAAATAGTTCGTAAACATGTCTCTTGTTCAAAATGCGTTTTCAAAACACTAACATTTGTCTTCTTTCTTTATGAATTTTGTGGGTGTAATCCGCTGAAAACCCTCTGGAGACAACACTCCTCCTCTAGGGTAACCTAGAGGTTTAACGGCTTGTTGCACACGCTCAGTGCAATCGCGTCACCTGCGAAAGTGGTGTAATAAACTGGTAGTATAGTTTTTCTTTTCTTTGTTTTGCTCGGGACGAGCAAAAGAATAAGTGTGGGGGTGTGATTGTGATCCAATATTGCATATTTTACCTCATTATTCCCATGCATTTTTGTAATAATATATGATTTTTACTCATCTTCTCTATATATTTTCAGGTTCACACTCTAATGGAGAGATAGCCCATTAATCACTTTAATTAGCAATAATTAAAGGGATTAAATTCAAGATTAAGATAAGTCTAAGATTTGAATTCAAGATCCAGAGAGATCCGCGTAACAACTGAAGATTCCAGAAGGCCACGTGGATAACAACTTCATAACAAATTCGTAACAGAAAGCGGAGATCCAACGGCCCAGATTGAGCCGCGGAAACCCAATCCAGGCCGCAGATCTGCGGCAGATCTGGGGCCTCTGAGCCCCAGATTTCTGCCACCTGTTCGTCTTCTGGAGAGTTCTCTCAGGGCCTATAAATATTGGACCAAGGACCTGCGAGCAAAAAACTGATCAGAGAAGAGAGAGAGATTAGTGTAAAGCTTTGTATTTTTTGTTAGTTTTTCTCTAGGATTTTTGTAGCTCTCTATGATCTTCTTCTTCCCTAGATACTTTGTAAAAGAGAGAGATTGTGAGAGAGAGAGCTTGTGTAATCAAGGTGTGAGAACTTGAAGCAACAAGGATTCATCCATTCTCCTTCCTCTACTTGAGCTTGGTTCTAGTTTACTTGCTTTCTTTACTTGCTTTCTTTAATTCCTTGCAATTTACTTCATGCTTTGTTTTGCTTTTCTAATGGCTTGTAGCTAATTCTTCTACCATGTACTAGCTAACCACTAGCCTTGCCATCTTCACTAACTCATGGGTGATCGCTTTATTTCATCTTGCAAGTTGGATGGTCTTCTCTTCTCCGATGGGTAAAACCTCCCGTCTTCCAAGTGAGAAAGTAATTAGATCAACACGCAAGACGAAACCTACGCCGATGGAGTGACAACATGAGGCACACCTTCACTATCACGGAGTTTAGTAAGTATTGGTAAGGTAGTAAGGTAAGCTAGTCATGGTTTGATTCTTCAAGTTTCCTTTTCTTTCTAGTGTGAATACCAAAGCCAATCAAAGCCAATCTTGATTTCTTTTTCACTTTCCATCATGAACATATCCATCCATTCTTTCATTTCTTGTTCCATGATTGTTTTATTCTAAGAACAAAGAAGACACTTCGTTTACATTTCTTCACTACGATTCGTAACGCTTCTATCGCTAGCTCTCCCAGAGAATCGACTCGGTATAGCCTTATGCTATAGCGGAGATAAGAAAGGGATACATCGATTACATTTTAATACACCTTTCTCGTCTCAATCAAAACACGAGAATATGTTTCGAGGTTCGAGCCACTGCTCTACGTTCCTGCTTTCAACACGATGAAGGATTTCCACTATGCTTGATCCCACCGGATCGTCAATACAAGTTCTCACTAGAACTCTTTGGTGCTGCAACACCAACTAGGAGCTCACTAGCTCGCTTGAGACCGATGCCTCTACAACTTCTCAATATGAAGAAAAGGTGATCAACACTTGACCACAAATAATGGCTCACTTACACAACCCTACAACCAAGATGAGGAGATGAAACTTTTGGGATTGTGTAGTGCACAAATCTAGAAGAGAAGTAAAGGAAAGCTTCAAGCTAAAAAGGATTGGAAATTTGGCTCAATGAAAGCTTTTTGCTAAAAGACTAAACTTTTGAAAACTTTTAACTTTAACTTGTAAATCTTGTGTAAATAGTTGTAGAACATACCCTTTATTTATAGGGGATGAAAACTGGTTAAAAAAAGGCTAAGAGATTCGTTGGGGGAAATCCCAACACAAATCAAATCAGAAAAATAGCTGAGGATTTTCGACCGTTGGGAAAGAGGTTGACCGGGCTGGTCGATCGAAGGCCCAAACAGAGAGTGAGTTCTCTCTGTCAGTCGACCGGTGCGGTCGACCGAGGAAAAACAGAGAGCACTGCTCTTGCTCTCGGTCGACGGGTCGGTCGACCGATGTGCACACATGCACAAAGGTGCATGTCGGTCGACCGACAGGGTCAACTGACAGAGCAATTCTGCTCTGCCAGCGGTCGACCGGACAAGGGCAAAAGTCAGGTTTTCGAAAACTTTTTGAAGTCTAAATTTTTCGATAAAACTTCTTTAGATAGGCATATACAAAATAGAGTTCTATGGCTTATAAAGACCAGGGTGTGATCATACATCAACACCAAAATGATTTGAACTTTATTTTGGTAAAAATTCTTTTTCTAAATAAAAACGGTTTTTCTAAAAACTTGTTTTTCCAAAAACCGATTTTTCCAAACTTTGTTTTTCCGAAACTAGGTTAGAAATTTTGCAATAAAAACTTGTTTGTAAGCATGAAGCAATATCAAATGTGTGTGTGTGTGACAATCCCAAAGTTATCTACCTCTATCATCTCGATTTTGACAAAATACACTAAAAATCCTAACTAAAAATGGAAAATACAAATCTTGTATAGTCTTCAACTTGTTTGATCCCGGTGCTCTTCTATTGTGCTGGGCTCTGGGATTCAAATCTTCGCGGCTTCCAAATGTGTGAATCTTATGTTGGAGCCGTCTATCAACTTTTGATTTTTACCTGAAACTCATTTAAACAAACTTGTTAAAACATAACTACATATGGTTTGTGAAGAATCATGGTCTCTTGGAGATTTTAACTAAGATTCATTTCACCACATAATTTTGATCTTGACTAATATCAACCCATTGATAAATTGGCAAGTTTCATTTCAATGAGATTGAACTTGAAGATGAATATGACACCGATTCCCAATGTTGTGATTCAGTTTCACTTTTTGAATCTATGCTGACTCCGGCATCCTTACGCCATTTGGACCCAATTCCAAAGTCAACACTGATTCCTATCCCTATAGAGCTTGAACATGAACCACCTATGTTGGATAGTCACATTCCATTGTTGGGAAATGAATGTGAACTTGAATTCTATGATTTGGGCCAAACCCATGAACTAACTTTGACTCTCGAACCTAAACTAGATTTGAGTTTTATTTCTGATCAGTATCAATTCCTATTCCTTTCATTATTGATCCCAAATCATCCATTCCACAAAAGCACGTTCCACTGTTGGACTAAGGCTTAGATCAATATGACTCCGTGATGATATTACAAGATTGGTAACCGGGAAAATTTTCATGTTAAAATTTTGCATGATCCTATTCATATTGGGGAGTATAAAAATGCTAATAAGAAAGAGAAAATAAATGGTGAGTTCCATAAAATGCACAATATTTAGATTAGGCAGAAACGCTTGGCCTAATGAGACCACCACTGGAACGACCACCTTGAGTTGAAAATTTTCCTTCCCTTTCTCCTTTTTCATGTATTATTGCATTTCATTTCTACAATGAGGACAATGCATGAGTTAGGTGTAGGGGAGGGTTTACTAACATACTAAATATACTAATTTAAAAAAAATCCTTTCTTTAAAAACTTTTTGAAAATGAAAATAATACTTTGACTTATTTTTGTAAGAAATTAAGTTAATTTTAAGAAATAAGAGGATTATAATTAGAATTTCTTATACTTGGTCAAAATAAAATTATATGTTGACTTTGAGGTTAGGAAGAAAAATTGAAAAGAATTCAGTCTTGATTTTTGCTTTAATGAGATATGCACACTTTGTACACTTACACACTTAGGGTTCTAAAACAAAGATTCTTATACCTTATAAAAAAATTATTATATAAAAATTCTCTGAATAACCTGGTATTTGTGCCTCATAAAGCATAAGTATTCACGCCTAAAAGTGGTCTATGTAATAAATAAAAGCCTTAGTTTTGTCGCCTTGTTTGCTTGAGCCCTAAGTCTTTGGGGTGTTTTCTCACCCAGTGCCCTAAAACTGTCTAGTTTAGGAGTCACCGACTAAGGCTCATTATATGGGCAAATTAGAAAGCCTAATAGAGCTAAGAGATATTACCGCCATAAATGAAAAAATATATAATAAAAACAATAGGGCATAAGAGTTAGAGTTGAAGAATCCCGAGTCAAATTTTCACAGTCACGCATATAACTTAGGGTAAAATAATACACTAGATGAGAAATACGATTTTAATCTTTACCTTAATTGAAAATAAGTTGTTGAATAGAGACTAAGTTTAGGAATGATTACGTATTGATAATCATATGACTTATAGATTACTTGAATTTTTTACATTAATACTTCAAATATTTTTTTCCTTCAAAATGCATTTTCAAAAATACTAAATCTTTATTTCTTTTTCTTTATGGATTTTGTGCGTGTAATCCACTGAAAACCCTCAGAGCCAAAACTCATTCTCTAGTGATAACCTAGAGGTTTAACGGCTTGTTGCACGTGCTAAGTGCAACCGTGATTCCTACGAAAGTGAGTTAAGTTAGGTCAGTTTAGTTTTTTTTTCTTTTCTTTTTGTTTTGCTCGAGGACGAGCAAAAGATAAGTGTGAGGGTGTGATTATACACGTGCATTATATGTTTTCATATCATATATGTCACATTTTTGCATTTATATTTAAATAAAACTCTACTATTAATGTATTTTCATGTTTAGTGGTATGTAGTGTAATTAGCGAAGAAAATAGAGAGATTGACAGATTTATCCAATCTAAAAATTCAAAAGAAAGGAGATCAATTCAAATCCAAATGTTATAAAAGCTATCTTATCTGAAAATGGGATATATCAGATAAGATAATATCATCTAATTTCAAGGAAAAATGAATTGTTTGAAGACCCTATCGGTTTTGCTGAAGATAAATATATATCTTATCAATTCTAGAAGACAAACTAAAAATCCAAGAGGATAAATGGATAGAGAGAAGATCAACAGATGAGATGAAGCATTTAAATTCAGATTCAAATTAAATATATTTTAGTATTGTAATCATAACTTTCGTTACCGAAAGTCAAATATGATGATCCAAAAAGTAGACATAAAGAACTACAATTCTTATGTTGATCACTCTTTCTTAATCTGTCATTTGATAAGTCATATGCAGCAATTAACACGATAACAAGCTATAGATCAGAATTGAATTTCTACATAAAATTTTGGATAAATCAAATCAAGTTTGGAGATAAAGGGAGGATTCTAAATCAGAAATAGCCAGTTGCCCTATCTTCATACGCTTCCTATCCCTCTGGTTTTCTCATATAAATACCCTCATATCTCGAAGGCATAAGGGACACCACTCCAGAGAGAGATTTAGTTTAGGCTTTTTTTCTTCTTCAATGTAATTTTTATTTTTGATTTTTTTAGGCTAAAGAGAGTACATGATTAAAAGAGAGAAAGAGTTATTGTAGAGTGACACTATTGTAATATTTTCTTCAAGAAGCTTATATTGAAGGTGACAATCAATGGAGGTTTTCTACTTTTCTTCGTTGTGATCAATCTCGCCGAAGCCTTGCTTTCGTCTATTCTTGTTCTACTACTTTGCTTTACTCCATTCTAAGATAAATTTCATTATGGTTCAACAGTAGAGGTAAATATTCTTCTTTTATTTCTTTTTATTTCTGATTTTTGCATCAACACTTTTCTTTATCTCTTTTTGGTTCCTTTGCTTTTATAGAAAACAACAATAATACCACCATCTCTTCTTCTACCATCTTCCTCTTAACTATTTTTATTTTTCTTTTAAAGCTGAGAAGAGAACTCTTAAATCTGTTTTGGTAAATTAAAAAAAGAAACTTACTATAAAGCTTCCATCGATGTCCCTCCCTATGGATCACAACCTGTTAGCCCCAGGCTACACGGTAGAATTGAGAACCTAACATTGTTCTAAAAGTCTATATTTTTTTGTGTGCAGGTTTGGCTCGATTAGTACTTGAGATGATTAGGAAGTGTTTTTAGTTCAGATGAAGGGATATGATCTGTTAAAGCTTGTTCTTTTTGCGAGGGAATATTCAGGTGTTGGCCCAATGGCCTTCCACTCTAGTTTTGATGATGATCAACACTCATGTAGTTATGTTTACTAATATTCTTGTGTTTCTAAGTTTCAGATCATTAATAGGATATTAGTTGGTGATTAGCTTCAACAAGATGATTAGAAGCTATTCATGATGATTCCGGTGCCAAAGCTTAAAGATCATACCTTTGCACTTGGAGAATCACGGAGTTTGGACCGAGTCTACTTGAAGATGAAGATCGTCAAGAAGACTTAGGTATCTAGTTTAGAGTTTGTGTTTTAGATCCATATTTGTAAAGCTTAGTTTAGTTGATATGCTCAAGTGCACAAATCACACACGTTTTATGATTGAGTTTTAGTTTTCATGAATAGTTTATCAAAACAAGTTTAAATTGATATATGTATAGTTGCTTCATTCTATACATACATGCTTAATTTTTTAAACAAACTTATTTTGACTATCCTATTCATGTTTTGGAAAATTCTAGTTTGATAAAATACCGGTTTTTGTTTTTGATAAAATTTGCTAGACACAAAAATGAATTGATATGTTGTTATATTGTCTTGAAATTTTTATCACATGTTTATGTTTTAACATAAAATGATAAAACAAGTTTTATGCAATTTTCAGAAATGATAAAAGATTTTTGTAAAATATTTTTCCCTAAATTTCTGACCTGGTTTTTGGGCTGACAGGCTGGTCGGTCGACCGTGCCGGTCGACCGCACCAAAGGGCCGGTCGACCGATCCGGTCGACCGATGTGCACAGATGTGCACGTCTGTTAAGCACAGAACCGGTCAACCGGGTCGGTCGACCGAGGTGAGAGCTCTGCTCTCGGGATTTTTCGGTCGACCGGGCCGGTCGACCGCTAGTGCCCAACGGTCACATTTTTGACCGTTGGCGGTCGACCGGACCGGTCGACCGGTGGCTGTCAGAACTGCCACATCAGCCTAATGGCTAGTTTTGTATAGGGGCTATATAAACCCATCTCTTTGGGGATTTTGGCCAAGTTTTTCAAGAAGAAAAATACCAGTTTTCTAAAGTGATTAAAAGAGTTTTAAAAGAGTTTTAAGTGCTAACAAGATTTATTCTTTGTGTTTTTGGGTTTTGGAAAAATCAAAGAAATTGGAATTTGGGATTTTTGTATTGGCTTTCATTCTTTATCTTTTACAAGAAATTTCCCAAGTGTTTTTCTTTGAGTTCTTGTTTTCCAAAACACATAGTTTCCACACTTGAGCCATATCTTCTATCCTAAACTATTAGGATCTTGTTTTGTGGAAAAAGAGAAAAGAAAGGTTTTGAGGTTGTTGTTGTAAACCTCTAAGTTGTACACCCTTATTCTTGTTGTATCCCTCTTCGGTAGAGGTGATCGGGTGATTGGTTTGTGAGCCTCTTAGGTAGAGGTGTTTGTTGTAGTTGGCTACGGGCCGTATCCCTCTTCGGTAGAGGTGGATTGTGGTTGTATAGCCTCGGTGGCTTTGTAAGTTGAGAGAGGAGTTTGGTACTCCTTATAGTGGATTGGGAAATCCTACACGGTGGTGTAGGCGGGGATGTAGAGTTGGGTACTCGAACCTCGAAACAAATTTGTGTGTTTGCGTTTGATCCTATTGTCTCTCAACTCTACTCTCCTTAATTTGTGCAAGCATCATTCATTTCATACAAGCATCATTCATTTCATACTTATTATATATTTGCTTGTGTTGCCTTGCATCTTATTCATATTGCCATATCATATATTGCTTGTGTTATGCCTTGCATCTCTTATTGCTATATCCTTGATTGCTTGGCTTGATTGTGTGTGCACATTGCTAGGATTGCTTGTGTGTGTGCCTAATTTGTACTCATCCAACAAGAGCTTCACATAGCACCTCAACCCATTTCAAGGGGAATCAAGAGGAGTTAGTCCAGAGCCTCGCAAGGGGAATTCGGCTACACTTGTTGTATTGTATCAAGTTTATGCAACATTTGCATTAGCTTCCGCATTTAGCGCACTTAGTTTGCATTACGTTTCTTAGATTAGCACTTACACCTATTCACCCCCCTCTAGGTGTTTTTCAATTGGTATCAGAGCTAGTGCTCCTGATACTTAGGCTTAACATCCTAGGAGTGATCCATTTGCTTGCTAATCTCATTTGAATTTGTTTGTTTGCACATTCATATATAATTTACCATGGACTACATGACCCCTCCTAGCTTTGACCCTTCCAACATTGATGTTTGGAAGTATAGGATGTCCATGTACCTAAAGACCCTAGGTTTGCATGTCTTCCTTGCCGCCACCAAGAGATGTTATCTTGGTGATTGCAATCATATAGGGGCCAATGCACAAGCCCTAGAGGCCATTAGAAGCACTTTATCTAAAGATTATCTTTTATGTGTTTCTAACTTTGATTCCGCTTTTGTAGTGTGGAACAAATTGACAACCACCAACACCTCCAAGCTTCAAGTTCAAATTCTAGAAGAGGAATCTAGTGGAGAATCCAACTCTCAATGCTTCATGGTCCAAGGGAATGACTCCCTTGAGGTACACTCGGAAACTCCATTAGATAGTGATGATGATGCTAGTTCTTCAAGTAATGATATTGTTGATCCCCATGCTTTGAATGAAGAACTATCTATTGTATGTGAAAAATTAATTGAAAAGTATAATATTTTGAAAAAGAAAAGTCTAAAAATTGAAAAAGAAAATAAGTGTTTGCATTCTAGACTTGATTGTGTTTTACAAGAAAAGGTTGAGGTCTATAATGAAAGGGATTCATTAAAATCTCAACTTGATCTTGCACTTAAAGAAAATGAATTTTTAAAATCTAAAAATGATTGCCATGCTATTTTGAAGAAAAATGAAAATTTGTCTTCAAAAGTTGATTTTGTTTTAAAAGAAAATGATTCTTTGAAAATTAAGATTGCTTCAATTTCTAATGATTTAGATGTTTGTTTAAAGAAAATATTGTTTTGCAAAATAAAATGGATGCACATGTTTGCCATGCTAGTGTAGCCTCTTCATCTAGACTACCTAATGCATGTACCTCTTCTTCTAGGATTAATGATGATATTTGTATGCTAAAGAAGAGAGTAGATTGTTTGGGCTCCGCTATGAGCCAATGTGCCATAAACCACTCACGGTTGGAAACCTTGGTTCGAAAGAAACAAGTTCCATCTTTTATGCATGCACACCCATCACGGCATACACATGCTTCACACGGACACCATCAACACAAGTATGCTCATGTGTACACTTGTACACATTGTGGTCGTAAGGGCCATCTTGCTAAATTTTGTTATGATAGATTAAATGTTTCAAATTTAGCAAAGAAATTTGTTTGGGTTAGGGAAGGGACTAACCCCTATGGACCCAATAAGATGTGGGTACCAAAGACCACCCCTCCTATTATTTTTGATGTAGGTGTGGGCTCTCACATGACGTGAGAGTGATAGCACCTTGGAGTGGATGCGTTCCGGACTTCATGGAAATCAAATTGGATGCATCACTTTCAAGGGAAGATTTGGTGGAGATGACCACCATGTTTTGGAGACAAGGAGAGTTGCTTCTTCGGTTTTGGTAACAATCCTTTACTCCCATTTATTGTTTACATGCTTTCCATGTTTTAATGTTACTAGCATGTTTTTGATGCCTATGGATTAGTATGTTCATTCCATGTTTATTAGATCCTTGACATACATGTATAGTATTTGAGACACATATGCTTATATGAACCCATATTTAGTGTTCTCACTTTTGTTTAAGCTATAATGTACATCATGAATCTAATACATGTGAATTTACATAGTAATCATGTTTTAGTTTTATCATGATGATTTTTATATTGTGTTTTGATGCTTCATGTTAAGGTTACTTGTTTAGATGTTAGTTTTCATTAAGACTAGGAATTATACTTGTACATATAGTGGGCCACAAATAAATCTATATATGTATGAGCTTGAACGCTTATTTGAACCCATTAGATGTGCTAGTATAGTCTAGTTTTGATGATTCATACATTTCTAACTTGTATTCCATTTTTGGATTTGTTTTATGAGTTTTCACTTCATGTATATGTGTATTATTGTCAAACTTTAAGATATACATGTATACCCTTTGAGTCATTTGCCCTTCATGCAAATCTATATATGGACTCAATTGTGTTTAGGGATATGTATGTATACTTCATGTTTGACAATTCATACATATACCTTGAAATGAAATTTGTTGTGATGAAAATTTAGTTTTTCATGTTTCATGTATTTATGTTTAACTTCATGTATATGTCCATCTAGTTCAAACTAATCTTATACATATACATCTTTTTGAGCCACGTGCCTTCATGAATATTCATTTAGTGGACTCGTTGAGTTTTGGATATGTATGTATATTTTAGCTTGTATTAGACATACATATGCCTTGAAGATTAAATAAGGAGTTTTATATGATTTTTTATGTTTTTGATGGAATTATGTTTTAAGGAATAATTGAGCTCAATGAAATATTTTTCATGATTATGATCTTCACATATTATTTGTACACTCATATCTATTGCTCATGTTTTGTTTCTCATGAGTTATGCTTTATTGGTTAGAGTGATGATTATTATGTGAATTTCATTTTTGTTTTATTCCTTACTTGAAGGATTTCGTGCTAGTTAACAAATTTTTCATTTAACTAGTTGCGGTGTTCTTCATTTTGGTAGTGATTTTCAAACAAAACTACATTTTCAAATCTATCTTTGAAAACCCCTACCTTCCAAGGGCGGTAGGATGGGAGATCATGTTCATGTATGCCCTAAATTGAAAATCTTTAAAACTTGAATTATGATTGGGTGGTAGATAATATGATGTATACACTTGAACTTATTGTTATGTCAATTGGTATCATTGAACTATTTCAATTGGTATCATTTTGATCTTCTTGTATACTCATATATGTTTTGTATGTATGTATGCTTTAAATTCCAAGTATATCAATTTCTATTGGTATCTATTTTTCATACATATATATGTTTGTGTTTATGCTAGTGCTTGAGTTTCAATTTTGTTTAAATTGATTACTTTTAAATTGTTATCAAGACTATGCATGTCTTTAGTTTGTTTTTCATAAAGGGGGAGAAAATTTGATTTTGTACTTCAATTGGTATTTGTACTCCCACTCTTTATGATTAAAAGTTGTTATTTTGAACATATGATATCAACACCAAATTTGTTTATATATTTTCAAAAATGAAATATATTCTTACAATTGGTATCAAAATTTGTGTTTAGACATTCAAAATTTGTTATGTTGTTTTACAATTGGTAATTTGTTATGTTTAATTACAATTGGTATCTCAAAATGTTGTTTAAAGAAAATATTCAAAGTTTTGATTTGTATTTCCTATATGCAAGGAGAGCTTAACATCTCTCTTACATATAGATTCATGTTGAGTATATTATAAATTGAGGAGCTTGACAACTCTTCTTTATATGATATACGTGTGTAGGGGGAGCTTCACATCTCCTCTTATGCATTACATAATATGTGTTATGTGAATTGGGGCTTGTCATCCTTTCTTCATGTAATGCATATGTGTAGGGAAGCTAACTTAGCGTCTTCCTCATCATGAATGTATATAGCATATAACATATATTGATTCTTGTTTATTGGTATCAAGATGCTTCATTGACATATTTTTAATTGATATCATGTTTGTAGTCACCCCTTATTGATTTTGTTTTTTTTGTTTTAGACAAAAAGGGGAGAACATTGTTTGCATTGTTTTGAATGACAAAAAGGGGGAGAAAGATTTTTACCCCTCATTTTATCTATGGTTTTGATTGTTTACCCCTTTGTTGATGATTGACAAAAAGGGGGAGAAGTATTTGTGTTTTATATGCATGCTTATGTTTATGCATATATTATGTTTTAATCTCAAGAATATTAAGTTTAATTGATTTATAGAGTTTGCTTTGTAATTGGTATCTAGAGCTTATTTTGTTTTGAATATTCCATTTGATATCTAGAACCATTTATTGTTTATGCATATGCATGTTTCATGTTTAATACTAATTGCATATATTTATTGTTTATCCCTATGCATGAGTTAAGGGGGAGCTTCCTTGAAGCTTAACTTTAATCCATGCATATATAACTCCATGAGTTTTGTCATCATCAAAAAGGGGGAGATTGTTGGCCCAATGGCCTTCCACTCTAGTTTTGATGATGATCAACACTCATGTAGTTATGTTTACTAATATTCTTGTGTTTCTAAGTTTCAGATCATTAACAGGATATTAGTTGGTGATTAGCTTCAACAAGATGATTAGAAGCTATTCATGATGATTCCGGTGCCAAAGCTTAAAGATCATACCTTTGCACTTGGAGAATCACGGAGTTTGGACCGAGTCTACTTGAAGATGAAGATCGTCAAGAAGACTTAGGTATCTAGTTTAGAGTTTGTGTTTTAGATCCATATTTGTAAAGCTTAGTTTAGTTGATATGCTCAAGTGCACAAATCACACACGTTTTATGATTGAGTTTTAGTTTTCATGAATAGTTTATCAAAACAAGTTTAAATTGATATATGTATAGTTGCTTCATTCTATACATACATGCTTAATTTTTTAAACAAACTTATTTTGACTATCCTATTCATGTTTTGGAAAATTCTAGTTTGATAAAATACCGGTTTTTGTTTTTGATAAAATTTGCAAGACACAAAAATGAATTGATATGTTGATATATTGTCTTGAAATTTTTATCACATGTTTATGTTTTAACATAAATGATAAAACAAGTTTTATGGAATTTTCAGAAATGATAAAAGATTTTTGTAAAATATTTTTCCCTAAATTTCTGACCTGGTTTTTGGGCTGACAGGCTGGTCGGTCGACCGTGCCGGTCGACCGCACCAAAGGGCCGGTCGACCGCACCAAAGGGCCGGTCGACCGATGTGCACAGATGTGCACGTCTGTTAAGCACAGAACCAGTCGACCGGGTCGGTCGACCGAGGTGAGAGCTCTGCTCTCGGGATTTTTCGGTCGACCGGGCCGGTCGACCGCTAGTGCCCAACGGTCACATTTTTGACCGTTGGCGGTCGACCGGACCGGTCGACCGGTGGCTGTCAGAACTGCCACATCAGCCTAACGGCTAGTTTTGTATAGGGGCTATATAAACCCCATCTCTTTGGGGATTTTGGCCAAGTTTTTCAAGAAGAAAAATACCAGTTTTCTAAAGTGATTAAAAGAGTTTTAAAAAAGTTTTAAGTGCTAACAAGATTTATTCTTTGTGTTTTTGGGTTTTGGAAAAATCAAAGAAATTGGAATTTGGGATTTTTGTATTGGCTTTCATTCTTTATCTTTTACAAGAAATTTCCCAAGTGTTTTTCTTTGAGTTCTTGTTTTCCAAAACACATAGTTTCCACACTTGAGCCATATCTTCTATCCTAAACTATTAGGATCTTGTTTTGTGGAAAAAGAGAAAAGAAAGGTTTTGAGGTTGTTGTTGTAAACCTCTAAGTTGTACACCCTTATTCTTGTTGTATCCCTCTTCGGTAGAGGTGATCGGGTGATTGGTTTGTGAGCCTCTTAGGTAGTGGTGTTTGTTGTAGTTGGCTACGGGCCGTATCCCTCTTCGGTAGAGGTGGATTGTGGTTGTATAGCCTCGGTGGCTTTGTAAGTTGAGAGAGGAGTTTGGTACTCCTTATAGTGGATTGGGAAATCCTACACGGTGGTGTAGGCGGGATGTAGAGTTGGGTACTCGAACCTCGAAACAAATTTGTGTGTTTGCGTTTGATCCTATTGTCTCTCAACTCTACTCTCCTTAATTTGTGCAAGCATCATTCATTTCATACAAGCATCATTCATTTCATACTTATTATAAATTTGCTTGTGTTGCCTTGCATCTTATTCATATTGCCATATCATATATTGCTTGTGTTATGCCTTGCATCTCTTATTGCTATATCCTTGATTGCTTGGCTTGATTGTGTGTGCACATTGCTAGGATTGCTTGTGTGTGTGTGCCTAATTTGTACTCATCCAACAAGAGCTTCACATAGCACCTCAACCCATTTCAAGGGGAATCAAGAGGAGTTAGTCCAGAGCCTCGCAAGGGGAATTCGGCTACACTTGTTGTATTGTATCAAGTTTGTGCAACATTTGCATTAGCTTCCGCATTTAGCGCACTTAGTTTGCATTAAGTTTCTTAGATTAGCACTTACACCTATTCACCCCCCCCCTCTAGGTGTTTTTCATCAGGGTTGTGTTTGTTGCCCACTCTACTGTCAAGTCTATTATCTGGTCAAGATTAAAGTCATCCGACTCCAAATCAAATTCATATTCAACTCACACTCTACCTCTTCCTCATGTTTATTGGTCAGTCCTTCAATCAAGTTCACCAAATGACTGGTCATCCACACCTCGAGGTTGTTTTCCCAGGTGAAAAATATTTACCTCCTTAGTCATGTCTCCAAAAGTTAGGCGCATTAACCCGTTTCTACAATCTATGATGGCATTCGATGTTGCTAGGGAGGGTCATATCCTAAAATGACTAGTCCCTGAGCTTTCTGATTCTGCATGGTTGTGTTCAAAAACAATGAAATCCATGGGGATGATGAACTCCCCGACCTGTATAAAACATCAGTGATTTCCCCTTTGGGAACTTTCACTGAATGATTAGCTAATTGTATCGTAACCCATGTTGGACAGAGGTTGCCCAGCCCGAGTTGTTGATACACAAAAAAGGGGAACTAGTTAATACTTGCTCCCAAATCAAGTAGTGCCCAGTTTACGGTGGTTTATCCTATAATACATGAAATGGTTGGGCAACCGGTGTCTTTGTACTTTACAGGGATGGGACAGGATAACAACTCACTGATGTTTGATGCAAAAAAGACCTTTTTGGGAATGTTTGTTTTCCTTTTCTTGGTGCACATGTCTTTTAAGAATTTTGTGCATGATGATACTTGTTGAATGGCAACAAGCAGTGGCACATTTATTTGAACTTGATTAAATATTTATCTTATCTTTTCCATTTGTGCATTTGTCTTGGTGTTTGATAGCCTATTAGGGAAAAGTATAATAGGCTTGTATGTTTGCTCAACTGATTTATCCTTTTTGTCAGACTTTGAAGTGGATGGTTATGAACTTGATGATGAAGATGGGTCATTTGAAATAGGCTTTGGTTATGCAGACATTAAAGGATTGGACACTAGGAGATTGGAAACTGGGGCATTGGAGACCTAGTTATTTAATTGTTTTCCAGACCTTAGAATATGAATAGGGTTGCATTGTTTCGGTATTACGTCCTCAGCTTCATTAACGAGAAAGGAGTTCTTTGGATTAGGCAATAGCTGACTTGGTAATGTTCCTTTATGTATTTCATTAAGTGAGCTCGCCAATTGACTTATCTGAACTTCTAGCCTATTAATAGCCTAGTTGTTACTATTCATCATTTTGGCTTGAGTTTTGGGCAAGGTTTCTAATGCTCTTTTCAAATCTGTCATTTTTTTTATCTGGATGATTTTGTTGCTATTGGTAAGCGGGCTGAAAATTGTGTTGGTAAGTCCACTAGAAATTGGGTTGATGAGCTGAGCTGCGAATTGATGTGGAAAATGTTATCTTGGCTGCTCAGGATCAGACTGAGTCCAAGAAAAGTTGGGACGATTACTCCATCCCAGGTTGTATGTCTTGGAGTTGGGATTGAAATTTGGTCCGGTAAAATTTGCATTCAAACCATCGGGTAGCATCTACATGACACTCTTCAAAAATGCAAGTCAAGGCATAGTAGTAGGTACAACCTGGATTTGACATTTGGGGTAGGTGGATCTAGTTCACCGAGTTTTGTTCCCTATTCTCTAACATTTCTAGTCTCCTCATCTATTACGTAATTTTAGCCTCGGCAGCTATGGAAACTTAATGGAATGCATACCAGTTCTGAATGTTGTGGGGTTAGTCTTTTCAGGATAAGACTCCCATTAAATGGTCTTTTCGGCTAAGGCTTCAAATAAAGCCCAACCCTGGTCCTCGTCCTTCTTTAGGAAATTTCCTTGACACATAGTCTCAAGGAGCATTTTGGTTTGGTAATCTAGTCTATCACAGAGGATTTGGCACTGCCGCCATTTCTCTATTCCGTGGTGAGGATATTGAGCTAATAGATCCTTCAACTGCTCAAAATATTTTCAGAATGGCTTATTGGTCTGTTGTCTAAACTGCATTATATTTTTCCTGATAAGGTGGTCTTATGGATTAGGTAGAATTTTTTAAGGAAAACCTTAACAAAATCATCCCAAATGAAATCGAACTGACGGGTAAGCTATACAACCACTTCTTGGCTGTATCCTTAAAAGCAAAGGAAATGAATCTCAATCTTACAGTATCTTCCCCAAGCTGTGGAATCCGCATCATCAAACATACTATTAGCCCAAAGGCCCATCACTCTAGTTTTGATGATGATTAACTCATGTAGCTATAGTACTAATGATCTTGTGATTAATTAGTCTTAGATTTATGATCAAGATCTTAGTTGGTGTTTAGCTTCAACAAAGGATTTAAAGTAAAGTTTTGGAGCTAGCACGGTTTGATTCAAGAGCCTATGCATCAAGACCACATCAAGTACTGAAGAGGAGTCTAGCTCTTTGGATTAAGTTTGGAATAAGTCAAGAAGGAGGAGAAGACTTCAAGTGAAGCCCTTCAAGAGAAGACTTGTATCTAGGTTTGTTTTATTAAGATTTTATTTTTAGATAATATGTAAAGGATGGAATAGTTGGTGGATTGATCAAGTATACCATATACACTCACACACAAGATTTATATGTGTTTTCATAAAAGAATTTTCATTTTGGAAAAGACTTTTCATTTTGTAAAAATGCCAGTTTGGTTTTTAGAGTTTCAAGTATATATGTTTTAACCAAAACCAGTTTAGCGTTTTATTGTCAAAAATGTAGAAATTTCATCATGTATGTGTAGTGGATCATATGCATGCACTCTATGCTTTAAAGGTGTTTTAAAATATCTTGTTTTTGTATTTGGAGAAGTTTTGAAAAATCTATTTTGAAAAAATACAGATTTTGTTTTATGCCAAAATTTCTAAGTTATAAAAATAGTTCAAAATGTTTATAACATGGTTTGATTTTACTCAAACATGTTTGTTTATCAAAGTATAATACTAAAACTATTTTTGTAGATTTTTAGAGATTTTACCATGAGTCGGTCGACCGAGTCTGTCGACCAACGTGCGCAGAACGTGCACGCCAGTTTGGCTAGAGGGCCAGTCGACCGACCCGGTCGACCGTCAAGAGAGCTCTGCTCTCTGGAACACCCCAGTCGACCCGGATGATCTACCGGTAGAGAGTTCTGCTCTCTGTTCCAGGCCACGGTCGACTGGGCCGGTCGACTGAGGCTCCAACAGTCGGATTTCTGACCATTAGTGGTCGACCGGGCCAGTCGACCGACAGCCGTCCAGCTGTTGTTTGGCCCCAATGACTAGTTTTTTCTAGGCCTATAAATTTGGGGTTTCTTGGACTGTTTTCAATAAGATTTCTTGAGAGTTTCAAAGCTAATTTTTCTCATCTATTTCAGAGGTTTTCTCCACTAGTTTGAGAGCAAATATTTCCAATTCAAGAGGAAGTTTATCAAGAATGTTTTAAAAGTGATTTCTTGTGTTTTCCTCCACCAAATCAATCCTTGTTTTCTCACACATATACTTGAGCTATCCATTGTTATATCTACCTATAGGGATCTTTGTTGTGAGAGGATTTGAGATAATCAAGTGTTTAGATCACCAAAGTTAAAGATCCTCATTTATAGCTAATCACAATATTTGTACACTGATTGTCAAAATCAAAGAGATAAGAGATTTTATCGTGTAGCTTTGAGCTAAAGGGTCATGTCCACTAGGAGGAATGCGATGAAAACTTTTCGGTGTTTTGTTTAGTAAAAAGGAATTGTGCTCGTTTTTTAGTTGAAAAGAGGAATGGAGAGAAGGAAAGTGATTAAAAGAGAAATTGCAAATTTGGAAAAGGCTTTCGAAAAAGTGAATTTTGTATAACGCTAGAAAAGTGTTTTGTTATTTTTTAATAAAGAAGAGAATCTGGGCTCACTATCTCACTACTCAATGATATGTTCTTGTATTGAAATCGTTAGTGCCTCAACTTGATCATAGGCAAAAACTTAAGATTGCTTTTAGAAGGGTTTAAGCAAAGCACATAAGATGTTTAGAAAAATTAATTCTTTTCTTTAAGAAATCGTCTTGAATTGAATGTTAAATCATCAAGTGGTTCAAGTATGAGATTAAAAACAAGTTCAAGAGACGTTTTTAAAAGAAGTAGAAGTTTAAAAATCTAAACCCATCCTCATATGCCTTCAAGAATACTTTCAAAGAAGAAAGGCTTTAGTTTAGGCATTCAAATGATTCATTGGGTCTTTTTCATGAAAACCATTCAAAAAGAAGATGGATTAGAGAGAGGAGTAATAGTGAGTCAAGAAAACCGATTTAGCTACTCATGGAAGACAAAGAACAATGCAAGTAAATAAAGTAAGACATATCATAAAATAAGTGGAAGAAAATATAGGTTGATTCTTGTATTGATGTCACTTCAATCTTCAGGTTACAAACACTCAATTCCTCTCTCTCACAGGTATTTATACTGAACTACAAATTGTAGAACAAAAATACAACTTTTGTACTATCTAACAAAGAGCCTAAACCTTAAAGTATAAACAATAAGTCTAATCCTAGTCTTCGCTCCTTTCTTCTCTGTTGAAACTGGTATTTATAAGGAAAAAACAGAGAGGAGAGATCATGGAAGATTGGGGGAGCAAACGCTCCCCAACAAATGCAACCAAGCCGCGAAAGCGCGGCTAGGGCCGTGTTTCCGTGGCCCTGGTGTGGCCAGTTGGCCACACCCAATTGGATGATTCTCCTGGTTTGGTAATTCACCTATATCTTCTACTAGTTTTCTCGTTTCTGCTCCAGGATTTGATGAAACAGCCTTTGATTGTTGACTTCAACTAGTTGATTTGGGAGGATTCTTTTCAAGCGATTTTTAACCTCTCTGATATGCCAAGATTTGCCCTGATTCCTTGATTTCTAATTTATTCTGAATTAAATCAGAATTTGTTGGGCTTTTGGGCTTGTTTCTCCTTCCTTTCTTTTAGCAATTGGGCCTACACTTAACAAAGAAGAAGACTTATTAATAGGATTTATTAGCTAAAAAGTATGGTAAGGTAACAATGTATATGAAATATATGTGACTGATCACACCCCCACACTTATCATTTGCTCACCCTCAAGCAAAACATCAGACTAATTCTAATCAATTATTAGACCACTTTCGCAGGTCACTAGATTGCACTGAGCATGTGCAACAAGCCGTTTGATCAGTCACATATATTGCATATGCATTGTCACCTTATCATACTTTTTAGCTAATAAATCCTATTAATAAGTCTTCTTCTTCTTTGTTAAATATAGGCCCAATTGCTAAAAGAAAGGAAGAGAAACAAGCCCAAAAGCCCACCAAATTCTGATTTAATTCAGAATAAATTCGAAATCAAGGAATCAGGGCAAATCTTGGCATATCAGAGAGGTTAAAAATCAGTTGAAATGAATCTTTCTAAATCAAGCGGTTAAAGCCAACAATCAAAGGCTGTTTCGTCAAATCCTGGAGCAAAAACGAGAAAATCAGTAGAAGATACAGGAGAAGCACCAAACCAGGAGAACCATCCAATTGGGTCTGGCCAACTGGCCACACCAGGGCCGCGAAAACGCGGCCCTAGCTGCGTTTTCGCGGCTTGGTTGAGGTTGTTGGGGGAGCCTTTGCTCCCCCAATCTTCCTAAGATCTCTCCCCTCTGGTTTTTCCCTATAAATACCAGTTTCAATGGAGAAGAAAGGAGCGAAGACTAGGATTAGAATTTTTGTTTATACTTTAAGGTTTAGGCTCTTTGTTAGATAGTACGAAAGTTGTATTTTTTTTTTACAATTTGTAGTTCAGTACAAATACCTGTGAGAGAGAGGAATTGAGCGCTTTTAACCTGAAGATTGAAGTGACATCAATACAAGAATCAAGCTACATTTTCCTCTACTCATTTTACGGTATGTCTTCCTTTAATTACTTGCATTGTTCTTTGTCTTTCATGAGTAGCTAAATTGATTTTTTGGGCTCACTACTACTCCTCTCTCTGATCTATCTCCTTTTTGAATGATTTTCATGAAAAAGACCGAATGAATCATTTGAATGCCTAAACTAAAGCCTTTCTTCTTTGAAAGTGTTCTTGAAGGCACATGAGGATGGGTTTGAATTTTTAAACTTCTACTTCTTTTAAAAATGTCTCTTGAACTTGTTTTTATCTCATACTTGAACCTCTTGATGATTTAACATTCAATTCAAGACGATTTCTTAAAGAAAAGAATTAACTCTTCCAAACATCTTATGTGCTTTACATAAACCTTTCTAAAAGCAATCTTAAGTTTTTGCCTCTGATCAAGTTGAGGCACTAATGATTTCAATAAAAGAACATATCATTGAGTAGTGAGAGAATGAGCCCAGATTCTTTTTCTTTATTAAAAAAACAACAAATCACTTTTCAAGCTTTATACAAAATTCACTTTTTCCAAAGCTTTTTCCAAATTTGCAATTTCTCTTTTAATCACTTTCCTTCTCTCCATTCTTCTTTTCAACTAAAAAATGAGCACAATTCTTTGTTACTAAACAAAACACCGAAAAGATTTCATCGCATTCCTCCTCGTGGACACGACCTTTTGCCTGAAGCTACACGATAATTTCTTAACTGTTTGATTTTACAGTCACCGTTAACCTTTAGGTTACCCCTAGAGCACAAGTTATGTCTCGTGAGGGTTTTCAGTGGATTGCACCCACAAAATTCATAAAAAATGTTAGTATTTTCGAAAAGCATTTTGAAAGGAGAAAATATTTGAAGTATATTTGTAAGGTTTTAAATAATCTATAAGTTATAGGAATATCAAATTTTTCATTCCGAAACTCAGTCTCTATTCAAAAACAAGTCATCAATCAATGTAAGGAGTCAAATTGTACTTCTCATCTAGTCTATTAATTTTCTCTGAGTCGTATGCACCATCGTGATTGTGATGTTTGACTAAGGGTTCTTTAATATTAACTCCTATGCCTTATTTATATTTATTTTTGGTGGAATTTATTCCTCAATTTCATTAGGCTTTCTAATCTGCCCATGTAACGAGCCTTTAGTCGGTGACACCCAAACCGGACAGTTTTAGGGCACCAGATGAGAAAACACCCCTAAGGACTTAAACACTCGAGCAGACAAGGCCACAAAACCAAGGTATTTATTTATAAAATGTACCCCTTTTAGGCATGAATACTTATGCTTCATGAGGCACAAATACCCAGCTTAATTAGAAGATTTTTATATATATATTTTCAAACTTATCTCATTATCTTTTGCATAAATAACAAGGCTTGCTTAGGCCAAAGCACCTAGCTAATCAATAATTAGATTTGTTTATTTTTTCAGACATATATCTTTTTTTATAAGGCATAAGAGTCTTTGTTTTTAAACCCTAAGTGTGTAAGTGTATTTAGTGTGCATATTTCATCAAGGTAAATATCAAGACTAAATTACTTTCACAAATTGTCTTCCTAACCCTAAAAATCAAACAAGTCATCTTATTTTAACCAAGTGTAAGAAATCCTAATTATGATTTTCCTATTCCTTAAAATTGACTTAATTTCTTACAAAAATATATCAAAATATTGTTCATAGCTTTTAAAAAGGTTTTTATATATATATATATAATAATTTTTTTTAAACATTTTGTTTTTTTAGAGTTATTTTAGTCATGTTAGAACCCTCCCCCATACTTATCTCATGCATTGTCCCCAATGTATGAAAGAAATGTACAGATGCATGAAATAAAATGGAAAAGAGAAAAGTTACCGCTATACTAGATCAAAAGACCCATAGCCATTTCATTTGCCAACACCGATTCTAAGAAAGGTTTAAGGCGTTGACCATTTACCTTAAAGTCATTTCCATTCTTGGTGTCACTGATCTCAACTGCACCATGTGGAAACACGATTTTTACAACGAATGGCCCAGTCCATCTTGATTTTAATTTTCCTGAAAAAAGATGAAGCCTAGAATTATAGAGTAAGACTTTTTGTCTAGGGACAAAGGTTTTTCTTATGATGTGTTTATCATGAAAAATCTTAACTCTATTTTTAGTGATATTAGCATTTTCATAGGCCTCATTTCTTAACTCCTCTAATTCGGAAATTTGTAACTTCCGAAGCTCACCGGCCTTAGTCAAGTCGAAATTCAACTGCTTGATTGCCCATAAGGCCCGGTGCTCTAACTCAACGGGCAGGTGACAAGATTTACCATAGACTAACCTATAAGAAGACATCCCTAGAATCGTCTTGAAAGCGGTCCTGTAGGCCCATAGGGCATCTATAAGTTTAATGGACCAATCTTTCCAGTTTTGGTTCACAGTTTTCTCCAAGATAAGCTTGACTTGTCTATTGAAAACCTCAACCTGCCCACTGGTTTGAGGATGATAAGGTGTGGACAACTTGTGAGTTATGGCATACTTTCACATAAGAGCTTCAAAGGATCTATTGCAAAAGTGAGTGCCATTATCACTGATGATAGCACGAGGGGTTCCGAAGTGTGAAAAAAATGTTCTCTTTCAAAAACATTATGACAACTTTGTTATTATTAGTTTTACAAGGAATGGCTTCTATCCACTTGGACACGTAATACACAGCAACCAATATGTATTGGTTTCCAAATGAATTTGGAAATGGCCCATAAAATCGATGCCCCAAACATCAAAGAGTTCTATTTCTAGAATTGGGTTGAGGGGCATCATATTTCGTTTTGAGATCCTTCCTATCATTTGGCATCTAGGGCACGTCTTGCAAAATTCATAAGCATCCTTGAACAAAGTGGGCCAATAGAACCGGCTTTGTAGCACTTTTTCAGCAGTCTTGCGGGGACCAATGTGTCCACCGCATGCAAGTTCGTGACAAAGGATAGAACACTCTTAACCTCCTCATCGGGAATGCATCTCCTAATAATTTAGTCAGAACAGTACTTAAAAAGATACGGTTCCTCCTAAAAGAAATACCGGACTTGGGATAAGAACCGGTATATATTGTTTTTGGACCAATGAGACGCAATTTGGTTTGTGACTAAGTAATTCACTATATCAGCAAACCAAGGTTCCCTAGAGATAGTTAAGAGATTTTCATCAGGAAAATCCTCATTTATGGGTAATTCGTTGCATGGAGAATTAGGGATTCGTGATAGATGGTCAGTAATGACATTTTCTACGCCTTTCTTGTCTCGAATCTCAAGATCGAATTCTTGAAGAAGGAGGATTCAACGAATGAGTCGGGCCTTGGCATTCTTCTTCATCATGAGGTACCTAAGCGCAGAATGATCGATGAAAATGGTGGTTTTGGACCCTAGTAGATAGGGATGAAATTTCTCTATGGCAAACACTACTACCAAGAATTCCTTCTCAGTCGAGTGTAGTTCAATTGAGCATCCTTGAGAGTCCTACTAGAGTAGTAAATCACGTGCTGCTTGTTATCAATGCGTTGTCCTAGGACAGCGCCTATGGCAAAATCGGAAGCATCGCACATGATTTCGAACGGCTTAGACCAATCTGGTGCAGATATGATTGGTGCAGAAATAAGCTCTCTCTTAAGCTTCTCCCAAGAATTCATACATTCAGCATCGAAAGTGAAGGACACGTCCTTATCTAACAGATTAGTCAAGGGCCTAGCAATTTTGCTAAAATCCTTGATAAATCTTCGGTAAAATCAAACGTATCCTAAGAAAGATCTAATTTCCTTCATGCATTTGGGCATGGGAAGCTTTGCAATAACCTCAATTTTGCCTCTATCCACTTCGATTCCTTTCTTGGAGATTTCATGACCCAAGACAATTCCATGTTTTACCATGAAGTGGCATTTCTCCCAGTTCAGTGTCAGATTTTTCTCAGCACAACATTGGAGGACAAGTTCTAAATGGTGGAGACATTGAGTGAACGAATCTCCGTAGATGGAGAAATCATCCATGAAGATTTCTAAGAACCATTCTACCATATCAGAAAAGAGACTCAACATACAATGTTGAAACGTTGCTGGGGCATTGCATAAGCCGAAAGGCATTCGACGATAAGCAAATGTCCCAAATGGACATGTGAACATAGTCTTTTCTTGGTCCTCAGGAGGACCAGGGATCTGATTATACCCCGGGTAACCATCAAAGAAACAGTAATACTCGTGACCCGCCAAACGTTCAAGCATTTGATCAATGAAGGGAAGTGGAAAATGGTCCTTATGAGTTGTAGCATTAAGCTTCCTATAGTCAATGCAAACTCGGATCTTTGTGGGAAGTCGAGTTTGGACCAACTCTTTGTTCTCGTTATCCACTACAGTGAAACTGAATTTCTTTGGAACCACGTGGACAGGACTGACCCATTGCTATCAGAAATGTGATAAATTATCTCATTGTCTAAGAGTTTTACAATTTCAGTATGAACAGCCTCTTGCATTATAAGGTTTAACCTACGCGCGGGTCTCTTTTAGGGGTGGCATCTTCATTGAGATGAATGTGATGTTGAACGATGGTTGGACTTAATCCCTTTATATCAGTCATAGTCCAACCAATGGCTTCCCTATGTTTTCTTAGAATTGTTTTAAGATCTTCTTCTTCCCCATCATTTAAATGGGAGGCAATGATAACAGGAAAGGTCTCTTGTTCGCCTAAATAGACGTACTTGAAATGCGCATGTAAGGCTTACAATTCTAAGAAAGAGGAAGGCTCACTGAAAGGACTAGTCAGATTTGTTGGCTCTATTATTGGTGAAATAGGGTTCAAGTCCCAATTCACATCAGAATCTACAACTTGATCAAGATTAAAGTCATCAGACTCTAACCCAAAGTCGCACTCAGTTTCTAGTTCCAATTCTTCCCTATGTTCACTTGTTAAGTTCTCAATTAGGTTGACTTTAAATGTTTGATCCTCAATATCGCGGGGTTGTTTTCCTAGATTGAAGACATTGACTACTCTAATCATATCCCCAAAGGTTAACCTCATAGACCCATTCCTATAATTGATGATGGCATTGGTAGCAGCAAGGAATGATCGCCCTAGGATAACAGGAGTTTGAGCCCTATGATTGAGTTGGACACAGGTTGTGTCTCTAGAACTATGAAATCGACAGGGTAAATAAACTCCCCTACCCAGATATGGACATCATTAATCTCTCCGTTTGGAGCTTTTACTGAACGGTCAGCCAGTTGGATAGTGACTCGAGTTGGACTAAGATCGCCCAATAATCATACATATATTTTGTATTCTTTTCATTACACTCCTACATTTATCGTGTAATAAATCTGCTAATTTTCTTGTCTTAAATATCTATTTTGTAGAAGATAATAATGAAGAGAAAGAGGATTAAACAAAATAAATACCAGTTAAAATCAAATTTAAGTAGATCTATTTGGTTAGCTGAGGATGATCCTAGATTTAGTTAGAACAAATCAAAGATTGGGGCAAATGTTCAGCTGAAGATCAGAGCAAATCAAAAAGATAACACCAAATGGAAACCGGTAAAACTTAGATTTCTATAAATCCATTTTGGTTAGCTAAAGATCAACCGAGGATAATATCAAATACAGAGAGATAAATGGATAGAGAGAAGATCAACGGATGAGATGAAGCAAGTTTGACTCAGATTCTGACTGGATACATTTTAGTATTTGAATCATAACTTTCGCTACTAAATCTCAAATCTGATGATTCAAGATGATCCAGAAAGAAGACTTACAGGGATACAACTCTTATGTTGATTACTATTTCTAATTCTATCATTTGATAAGTGATATTCAGCAATCAACACGCCAATAAACTGCAGATCAGAACTGAATATTTACATTAAATCAAGTTTGCAGATAAGGAGAGGATTCAAAATCAGAAATAGTCAGCTTTTCCTATCTTCATACTCCTCTAACCTCTGCATTTGTTTTATAAATACCTACAATCTCAAAGGCAAGGAGAACGACCATGCAGAGATAGGATTATGTCCAGTTTTTCATTCTTTGTAGTGTAGGTTTTTATTTTCTTTTGATGTAATTTTTATTTCTTTGTAAGTATAGTTTAAACTGAGATTCATGTAAGTAAGAGAGAGAGGCTTATGTTGAGAGTGACACCAAAGTACCTCCTCCTTTCTTCCATCGTTTCTGCAAGCAATAAAAGCTAACTTTTTTTTTATGTTTGTCTTTACTTTTGTTTCCTTCTTCTTCTTTCTACTTTTCCTCTTTTGGTTATGATGAGCATTCAAGTGAATCTAGAAGCATCAGTATAACAATGTTTATGTGAGTGCCAATGATATTTCATGATGATGTTCTCCTCCTCAAGACTCCGTATCATTTCATTCTTGTTCTTCTTGATGATGTAATGCGAATGGGGACTGAGCTTGATCTTATAACTTATGCGTTGATCGCCTCCGAAGCAAGATAGAACATGCAAGTGTTCCAAGTAAGTCATCAACCAAAGGAGATAAGTATTTCTTTAATCTTTTCTTTCTTTTCTTTTATTTCTTTAGTTTAGATCACCAACATCAACAATACCCAATTCCTTTATCACTCCTTTTCCATTTCTTTATACATATCCAATTCTGGTTTCTCCATCTTCCCAATCTCTCACTTTCTGCCTAACTTTGTAATTTATTTTTCTGTTCTTTTTAAGAAACTAAAGAAGAACTTTAACCATTAATGGCAGTATAAAAGAGAACTTGCTAGAAAAGCTTCCATCGCTAGTCCCTCCTTATGGATCACGACCCGTATAACCACTTGCTATAGCGATAGAATTGAGCACCTTGTACATCTCTATTTTAAAGTTTTGAAATTTTGTATTTGTGTGCAGGTTTAACCTCAATCAAATTTTGGTGCAATGCCGCCAAAATTTGATTGAGCTGGTACCTGCACACAAAATACAGTATTTCAGATTTTAAGATAGAGATGTGCTAGTGCTCAATTCTACCGCGATAGCAAGTGGCTATGAGGGTCGTGATCCACAAGGAGGGACTAGCGATGGAAGCTTTGTTTAGCAAGTTCTCTTTTAGGCTACAAAATATGGTTTAAGTTCCTCTTTAGTTCTTTAAAAGAAAAAGGAAAATTAGATTAAAGTGAGTTAGGAAGAAGATGGTAGATTAAGAAGATGGAAAAACTAGAAATGATATGTACAAAGAAATGGAAAAGGAGTGATAAAAGAAGTGGGTGTTGTTAGTGTTGGTGATCTAAACTAAAGAAATAATTAAAAGAAAAGAAAACCTAAAAGAAAAACTTACCTCCTCTGGTTGATGACTTACCTAGAACCCTTGCATGTTCTACCTTACTTCGGAGGCATTCAACGCATAAGCTATAAGATCGAGTTCAGTCCCCATTCGCATTACATCATCAAGACGAACAAGAATTAAATGATATGGAGTCTTGAGCAGGAGAACATCATCATGAAATATCGTTGGCTCTCACGCAAACATGACTACACTGATGCTTCTAGATTAACTTGAATGCTCATCATAACTAAAAGAGAAAAAGTAGAAAGAAGAAGAAGGAAACAAAAATAAAGACAAACATAAAAAAAAAGTTATCTTTTATTGCTTGCAGAAACGATGGAAGAAAGGAGGAGGTATATCGGTGTCACTCTCAACATATGCCTTTCTCTCTTACTTACATGAATCTCAGTCTAAACTACACTTACAAAGAAATAAAAATTACATCAAAGAAAAACAAAACCTACACTACGAAGAATAAAAAATTGGACTAAATCCTATCTCTGCATGGTCGTTCTCCTTACCTTTGAGATTGTAGGTATTTATAGAAGAAATGTAGAAGTTAGAGGAGTATGAAGATAGGGAAAGCTAACTATTTCTGAATTTGAATCCTTTCCTTATCTCCAAACTTGATTTGATGTAGATATTCAGTTCTGATCTGCAATTTATTGGCGAGTTGATTGCTGAATATCACTTATCAAATGAAAGAATTCGAAATAGTGATCAACATAAGAGTTGTAGCCCTGTAAATCTTCTTTTTGGATCATCTTGAATCATCAGATTTGAGATTCAATAGCGAAAGTTATGATTCAAATACTAAAATATATCCAGTCAGAATTTGAGTCAAACTTGCTTCATCTCATCGTTGATCTTCTCTCTATCCATTTCTCTCTCTCTGTATTTGATAATATCCTCGGTTAATCTTTAGCTAACTAAATTGAATTTATAGAAATCTAAATTTTATCGGTTTCCATTTGGTGTTACCTTTCTGATTTGCTCTGATTTTCAGCTGAATATTTGCCACAATCCTTGATTTGTTCTAACTAGATCTGGGATCATCCTCAGCTAACCAAATAGATCCACTTAAATTTGATTTTAACTAGTATTTATTTGGTTTAATCCTCTTTCTCTTCATTATTATCTTCTGCAAAATAGATATTTAAGACAAGAAAATTAGCAGATTTAATACACGATAAATGTAGAAGTGTAATGAAAAGAATACAAAATATATGTACGATCACACCCCTACATTTATCTTTTGCTTGTCCTCGAGCAAATCAACAAAACTAAATCCAAGATTATTAGACTACTTTCGCAGGTTACGCGATTGCACTGAGCATGTGCAACAAGTCGTTAAACCTTTAGGTTTCCCCTAGAGGATGAGTTTTGTCTCGTGAAGGTTTTCAGTGGTTTGCACCCACAAAATCCATAAAGAAAGAGTAACAAAGAGTTAGTATTTTCGAAAAGCATTTTGAAAGAGAAAATTATTTGAAATATTATTGTAAGATTTAAGTAATCTATAAGTTATAGGAAAACTGAAATTTTCATTCCTAAACTTAATCTCTGTATAAAAAATTTGTTATCAATCAAAGTAAGGAGTTAAATTGTACTTCTCATCCAGTCTATTACTTTGCCCTAAGTCATATGCACCTTCGTGACCGTGAAAATTTTGACTAAGGGTTCTTTAACTCTAACTCTTATGCCTTATTTATATATATATATTTTTGGTGGTATTATTCCTTAGTTCTATTAGGCTTTCTAACCTACCCATGTAACGAGCCTTTAATCGATGACTCCCAAACCAAACGATCTTAGGGCACTGGGTGAGAGAACACCCAAATGACTTAAGAACTCGAGCAAACAAGGCCATAAAGCTAACGATTTTATTATATAAACCACTTTTAGGCGTGAATACTTATACTTTATTAGGCACAAATACCCAGCTTAATCAGAGGATTTTTTTAATATATATATATTTTTCTCAAACTTATCTAATTATCTTTCGCATAAATACCAAGGCTTACTTAGGAAGCACCTAGCTAATCAATAATTAGATTTGTTCATCTTTTTTTTTATAAGGCATAAGAATCTTTATTTTTGAACTCTAAGTGTGTAAGTGTATGAAATGTGCATATTTCATCAGGGTAAAGATCAAGACTAAATTACTTTGAAAAATTATCTTCCTAACCCTAAAAATCAAACAAATAATGTTATTTTGACCAAGTATAAGAAATCCTAATTTTGATTTTCCTATCCCTTAAAATTGACTAAATTTCTTACAAAAAATATGTCAAAATATTGTTTCTATTTTCAAAAAGTTTTTAAAAGTAAAGAAAATGTTAAATTTTTTTAATTAAAAGAAAAACTTAAGTTATGTTAGAACCCTCCCCCACACCTATCTCATGCATTATCCTCAATATATGAATTAATGCATAGATGCATGAAAAAGAAGAAAGGGAAGGAAATATTACCTTAAGGTGGTGGTTCTAGTGGTGGTCTGATTGGTCCACGAAATGCGGCCCAATCGACTTTTCGTGGAGTTCGGAGGAACCCACAAGAAATTTCTCTAATATAACTCACTAAAATGATGTATACATGAAGGATTTTTATTAAAAATTTGACCCCATCTAATTTTCAAATTCCATAATTAATTTCGGAGTCAATTTTGTCAGTCACCTTGTCCCAAAATGGAGTTTGAAAAGATGGAATGATTGACTTGGACTTTGGAAGTATGGGAACTAATACCGACTAAGAAAAATGACTTAAGTCAAGTAAACGTTCAGGAGTCGATATTAGTTCAGAAAGTGGATCAAAATCAAGAAATTGAAACTCAAGTCCACATTCATTTCCCAACATTGGAATGTGACTTAATATTGGTGATTCAAATTCAAGAATGACAGGTGTGAAAATCAAAACTCACTCTAAAATATTACTCAAGTCGGGTAACAAAACAAGAGTCAATATTGATTCGGTAATTTGAACTGAATCACAAAATTGAGAATCTAGGTCATATTTTTCATTGAGTTCAATTTCATAAAAATGAGAACTTGTCAATTTGTTAATGGGACTTTCAAAAGTATGAAATTGGTCAAGTTCATTATGATGATCATCAAAGATGGGCGATTCAATTTCATTATTAATTGGCACAGGATCCAATGTTGACTCGGGAAAAAGATTGAAATAAGGTGAAGACGCCAGAGTCATAATTGAATCAGGAAGTAGAATTGAATCACTAAGTTGAGGTTCATGATCATATTCATTCTCAAGTTCAATTTCAGGAAAGGGATAACTTGCCAAACTGTCAATGTCACTTTCAAAATTTGGAGTTTGGGCAAGTTTAAATGGTTGTGCTGAAATGGAACATTGTTTTCCAAAACAACATGACTCTTCAGCTCTAATAGAATAGTTAACGACAACAAAATTGGCCAAACAGTGAGAACGTAGAGTTTAGACCATCATATCTATGTCATGATTACGAGCGTTTTGAGCCTGAGTCATGGCTTCAAGCATCTTTTCATAGTTGATAGGTTCATCATTTTGTTGTGATTGGTCTTGAAAAAATGAAGTTTTGCTTTAAAATTGGTTGTATAATTGTGAGTCCATCAAATTTTGTGATTGTTGTTTGGACTCACGCATACTCATTTTCAAAATTGATGGTTTTCTATTTTGGACTAGTGGAACTGAGTATGAATCTTGAGAATATTGTGGACAAGGTGGATAAGGAGGACAAGTTGGTTGAAAATTAGACTCGGGGGAGGTGAATCCCCACTGACTCTGTGAAGAGTTAAAATTATTCTAGAAATTATAGTTATAAGATTGGGGGCTTGGGTTATATTGATTCAGATAAGACCAATCCGGTACACTAGGTTGGTTAAAGTTATGATATGCCGGGTTGGTAATATCAGGAAAAGAGGTTGATGTGTAATATGAATTATCATTAAAATTTAAAAAATTGTTGTTATAAGTCATATCACACAATAAAATACAAATAAAGAAAAGCAAACAAATAAGCAAACAAAAAGAAAAAATTCTAACAAACGTTAGGGTAGATGATTGGTAGTCAAAAGTGCATAATTATCATCATATATACCATCGCATTCGCACATTTATTCATATTATTCTGCACATTTATTAATAATTTGTAATTTATTGTGTGCAGGCCTCGAATTATCAATTTAATAATAAATAAAGCCCAATGAAGCCCAAAAGCCCATATTTGAAGCCCAAGAGTCAAAATGCAAATATCAAGTGTCAAAGTGCAAATATACAAGGGCTAGAGTTGCAATTATCAGAGATTAGGGAAGGGTAGACTTCTATCCAACCCTAAACACCTGCAGGATCAGATTAAAAGGCCAAGATAAAGAAGAAATTCGTGGAGAGAAGATTTGAAGAAATCTGGATTAAGGGTAACTTGATTACCAAGTTACCTCGAAAATCCAGATTTAAAAGGCCAGGATTACAATTCTAGAAGCAGGCGCCCCCATGGACGGACCAGGAGAGGCCACGCGCCAAAGCGCGTGGCCAGAAGCCACTAGATTGCCGCGGAACCGCGGCAAAAGCCGCGGATCCGCGGCAATTTGACCTTATCCGGATTCCAAATTTTGTGGCCAGATTCGTCCGGGACTCTGTGGCATTCTGCATCTATAAATAGCACCTGCATTGCAACATACAGAGCGTCCAGAGGCGAGCCAAGGGCCAAAGTTAGGTTTTTTCTAGGGTTTCTTCCTTTGTAGTTAGATTTTCTTTTCTTTTTATTTTAAAGAGAGAGAGATGATTATATTGAGGGTGACACTGATGTATCTTCTCTTCTCTGCCATGGATTAAAGCAATAAAGGTATTATTTTGTTTTGTTTCTTATTTCTATGTTTTACTTTTATTCTTGTTTTCTATTTCTTTTTCTCTTTTCATCTCTGTGATTGGTGATGAGCATGCAAGCGATTACCGAACCATAAGTATACCGAAGATCGGGGTTCCAACGATATTCCATGGCGATGTTCTCCTCCTCGAGGCGTATCAACTCATGCTTGCCCAAGGCTTGATGACCTAATGCGACAACGGACTGAGTTCGATCCCAAGGTTCATACGTTCAACGCCTCCGAAAAACGGTAGAAAGTATTAGGTTTTCACTTATTTTCTCCAACTCAAGTAAGTTTTCTTTTCTTCTTTTTTATTTCTTTTTTGTAGATTAAATCCATCTCTCTCCATATTCTTTTCTTCGATCCATTGTAAATACCACAACTCATTGTAAATACCATCGTGACTAACAAAATAACTAAAAAGATAAATTTTTAGAGTATAACTTGCTTAACGCTTCTATCGCAGTCCCTCCTTGAGGATCACGACCCGCATAGCCCTGCTACCGTGGATTAGAACTGATTCCTCGCACGATCTATTCTTAAATCTAATATTCATTATTTTCTGTGCAGGAAAAATCAGTCAACAAATTGGCGCCGTTGCCGGGGAGGGACGGTAAGTTATCTCTAAAACAAAAAAAAATTTAATTTTTAACTAATTCTTTATTCTTTTCTGTTTGCAGGTTTGGAGAACAGGAAATAGAAACTTATCGCAGCAGTGGACATATAGCTATCCTGTGTCTCTGCCCTCGAAGGCAGAGCACGAGGACCTGCAACTTTACCGCGGAAACGCGGCCAGAGCCGCGGATCCGCGGCAATTGCAGTGAACTACTCACTGAATTTTTTTTGCAGGTCTCTGTAAATTAAAATACTGCTTACTGATATATTCTGTTTTGTTCTGTGATACACCTGTAAATTGCTAATAATTCAACAGTAAATCATTGGTTGTTAAAAATAAAATTGATTAGACGTTTGCATATTAGGCACGTGTCTTTTCAATTATTTTTATTTACTGTTGAAGAGTGCTGGAGAAGCAAGGTACGTACGCATTGCATGTAGAATAGGAATCATCTCTTGGTTGATTATCTGCTTTGAGTGAATTCTATTTATTTATCTTGTACACTTGCACGAATTCATCTTAAGGGCATAACCCATTAACAAGATAAGGTGGGGATTTCATCACCCTTCCTTAGCCCAAAAATCATATCCCAAGCACTCACTAACCCAAGCCTAACTTAAAAATTAGTAGACGTTGGCCCTAGGGACATCTCGGACTCAATTAGGAGATTATCCTAAGGGGGAACGGTGTTGGAAGTTGACTCTTGCCAAATCAGTGTCTAGGAAGGGGATTGAGGGCCGAAAGCTCGAAGTGTGGTGGTTATTTAATTAAGGAACGTTTTTGACGGAAAACCTCCCACCACTCTTGCCCTGACCTGGCTGATTAACTTGTGGTCAAAGTCTGCACCCAACCTCCTGTGGACGGTCTAACCAGTTAGGAGTCGTCTAGGTCATAGGTCTACCCTAACTTAGGTTAGAATTTTTCTTTTTTTTGTTTGTTTATTTGTTTGTTGTGTTGGTGTGATATGGCATATAAGAATAATTCCAATTTTAATCCATATTACACCCCTAACTATTATTCGGATATTACCAACCCGGCATACTCTAACTTTGACCAATCTAGTGTGCCGGAATGGTCTTATCCGAATGAATATAACCCACACCCCCCATCTTATGACTATAACTTTCATAATAATTTCAACTCGTCACAGAGTTCATGGGGTTTCGAGTCCCCCGAGTCTAATTCTCAACCAAATTGTCCTCCATATCCATCTAGTCCACATTTTTCCCAAAATTCATACTCAGATCCACCCATTCAGAATAGAACTCCATCTATCTTGGAAATGATGAGTAGGAATGAGTCCAAGCAAAAATCACCATCAATTTTAGACATGATGATACGTGAGTCCACCGACTCACAAATTTATCACGATTACCCGTCCTATTTTCAAGTCCAATCAGAATATGATCCACCTATCGACTATGAAGGGATGCTAGCTGCCATGACTGAGGCTAAATTAGCCCGTGATCATGACATAGATTTGATGGTGGAATGCTTACACCGGCCGGCTGATTCTGATATCGATGACCACTTGATTAGAGCCGACGAACCAAGTTGCTTGGAACAACAAGTTTCTAATTCAGTACCATCTTGTGAACTTGCCGAAACTTCAAATTCTGATAATTTGGCAAGTTTTTCCTTTCCCGAATTAGAACTCGAATGTGACCTAGATTCTCAAATCTATGATCAAGTTCAAATTCCTGAATCATTATTGACTCCTGTTTTGTTACCCGACTTAGGTAATATTTTAGAGTCAGTTTTGATTCCCACATCTATCATTCCTGAACTTGAATCACCACCATTGAGTCACATTCCATTGTGGGAAGATGATTGTGGACTTGAGTTTCAATTTTTTGACTTGGACCCACTTCTCGAACTTAGCCCGACTCCTGAGCCCTTACTTGATTTGAGCTTCTTCCCTGAGTCAGTATTCGTTCCCGTACTTCCCATGTCCAAGTCAATCATTCCATCTTTTCATACTCCATTTTGGGACAAGGAGGTTGAGATAATTAACTCTGAAATTTATTATGAAATTTGGAAATTTGATGGGGTGGAAATTCTAAAAATGATTATACATATATTTTAGTGGGTTATGTAAGGAAAGTTTCTGGTGGGTTCCACCAAATTATCTGTTATCTTGATTGGGCCGCATTTCGTGGACCAATTAGACCACCTCCGGAACCACCACCCTAAGGTAACTTCCGCCTTCCCTTGTTCTGTTTCATGCATATATGCATTCATTCATACATTGAGGACAATGCATGAGATAAGTGTGGGGGTGGGCTTTACTAACATACTAACATAGGTAGACACTAACAAAATTTGCTAATATTAAAAATTTTTAAAAAAAAATAAAAAAAAATGTTATAAAAAGGAAATATTTTGACTTATTTTTTTGAAAGAAATCTAAGTTAGTTTTAAGGATTAGGAAAATCATGATTAGGATTTCTAAAAACTTGGTCAAAATAAATAAATTGTTTAATTTTTAGGTATAGGAGAGAAATTGAATAAATAATTAGTCTTGATTTTTACCTTAATGAAATATGCATACCAAATGCATATCTAGGATTCTAAGACAAAGACCTTGTGCCTCATAAAAAAAAAAAGAAGAAAAAAAAAAAAATCACCAATTAAGCTGATACATGTGCCTCAAGAAGCATAAGTATTCATGCCTAAAGGTGAGTAAATAAAATAAAGTCCTTAGTTTTGGGCCTAGTTCACTCGAATTTGAGTCCGCGGAGTGTTTTCTCACTTGGTGCCCTAAAGCCAACCGGTTTGGGAGTCATCGACTTTAAGTTCGTTACATGGGTGGATTAGAAAGCCTAAGAAGACTAAGAATAATAATATATGTATTAACATATCTAATAATCAATTAGTTAGGTATGAGGGCCTCAAGAAGCCTTGATACTTATACGAAAGAAAATTAGATGAGTTATACATGCCAAAAAAAAAAAAATAAAATAAAAAATAAAAAAAATAAAAAAAAATAAAAAAAATAAATATATTAACACATCTAATAGTCAATTAGTTAGGTATGAGGGCCTCAAGAAGCCTTGATACTTACACGAAAGAAAATTAGATGATGTTATAAAAATAATAAAGAGGCATGAGAATCCAAGTTAAGGAATTCCTAGATTCACAAGGGTGCGTATGACTTTTGGTAACGAAAAAGACTATATTAGAAATTCAATTTTAATCCTTACCTAAAATGAATAACAATTAACTTTATAAAGACCAGGTTTGAAGAATGAATAAAAATGATAATCCTAAAACTTATAGACTACTTAGTCTCTTCAATAATAATTCAAATATTTTCCTTTTTATGGATTTTGTGGGAGCAATCCGCTGAAAACCCTCACGAGACAACACTCGTCCTCTAGGGTAACCTAGAGGTTTAACGGCTTGTTGCACGTGTTAAGTGCAATCGTGATTCCAACGAAAGTGAGTTAGGTTAGATTAACTTTTTCTTTTTCTTTGTTTTTACTCGAGGACGAGCAAAAAGATAAGTGTGGGGGTGTGATTGGTAGTCAAAAGTGCATAATTATCATCATATATACCATCGCATTCGCACATTTATTCATATTATTCTGCACATTTATTAATAATTTGTAATTTATTATGTGCAGGCCTCGAATTATCAATTTAATAATAAATAAAGCCCAATGAAGCCCAAAAGCCCATATTTGAAGCCCAAGAGTCAAAATGCAAATATCAAGTGTCAAAGTGCAATATACAAGGGCTAGAGTTGCAATTATCAGAGATTAGGGAAGGGTAGACTTCTATCCAACCCTAAACACCTGCAGGATCAGATTAAAAGGCCAAGATAAAGAAGAAATTCGTGGAGAGAAGATTTGAAGAAATCTGGATTAAGGGTAACTTGATTACCAAGTTACCTCGAAAATCCAGATTTAAAAGGCCAGGATTACAATTCTAGAAGCAGGCGCCCCCATGGACGGACCAGGAGAGGCCACGCGCCAAAGCGCGTGGCCAGAAGCCACTAGATTGCCGCGGAACCGCGGCAAAAGCCGCGGATCCGCGGCAATTTGACCTTATCCGGATTCCAAATTTTGTGGCCAGATTCGTCCGGGACTCTGTGGCATTCTGCATCTATAAATAGCACCTGCATTGCAACATACAGAGCGTCCAGAGGCGAGCCAAGGGCCAAAGTTAGGTTTTTTCTAGGGTTTCTTCCTTTGTAGTTAGATTTTCTTTTCTTTTTATTTTAAAGAGAGAGAGATGATTATATTAAGGGTGACACTGATGTATCTTCTCTTCTCTGCCATGGATTAAAGCAATAAAGGTATTATTTTGTTTTGTTTCTTATTTCTATGTTTTACTTTTATTCTTGTTTTCTATTTCTTTTTCTCTTTTCATCTCTGTGATTGGTGATGAGCATGCAAGCGATTACCGAACCATAAGTATACCGAAGATCGGGGTTCCAACGATATTCCATGGCGATGTTCTCCTCCTCGAGGCGTATCAACTCATGCTTGCCCAAGGCTTGATGACCTAATGCGACAACGGACTGAGTTCGATCCCAAGGTTCATACGTTCAACGCCTCCGAAAAACGGTAGAAAGTATTAGGTTTTCACTTATTTTCTCCAACTCAAGTAAGTTTTCTTTTCTTCTTTTTTATTTCTTTTTTGTAGATTAAATCCATCTCTCTCCATATTCTTTTCTTCGATCCATTGTAAATACCACAACTCATTGTAAATACCATCGTGACTAACAAAATAACTAAAAAAGATAAATTTTTAGAGTATAACTTGCTTAACGCTTCTATCGCAGTCCCTCCTTGAGGATCACGACCCGCATAGCCTGCTACCGCGGATTAGAACTGATTCCTCGCACGATCTATTCTTAAACCTAATATTCATTATTTTCTGTGCAGGAAAAATCAGTCAACAGTAGACCTTTGACCTCGACGACTCCTAACTGGTTAGACTTTCCATAGGAGGTATAATACAGACTTTGACCACAAGCTAATCAGTCAGGTCAGGGCAGGATTGGTGGGAGGTATCCGCGCAAAAGCGACAGGCCTAATTAAGCCAAACCACCAGCCTTCGGGGTTTTGGCCCTCAATCCCTTTCCTTAAACACTGATTTGACAGGAGTCAAATTCTAACACATTCCCCCTTAGATAATCTCCTAATTGAGTCCGAGATGTCCCTTGGGCCAACGTCTACTCATTTTAGTTAGGCTTGGGTTAGTGAGTGAGGAGATTATTTGTGGGCTAAGAGAGGGTAATGACTTCTCCACCTTATCTTGTTTATAGGACAAGCCCTTAAGATTGATTGTGCAAAGTGTGCAGGATAAAGAAAAGTAGCATTCAACAAGCAAATAATCACTCAAGAATGTTTCTTAAACTATATGCCATGCAAACGTACCTTTTACTCCAGCACTCTTCAACAGTAATGTAAAATGTAAACGAATTAGACATGTGCCTAAATGCAAAGTCTAAATCGTTTTAACATTTAACCAATATCATTTTACTGTTGAGGTTAGAAAGAAAATACAGTGAGACAAGCAAGAAAATAGATAGTTACAGATATTAAATTTTGCACTACAGCCAACCTGCAAAAAATACAGGTTAGTAGTTCACTCAATGCCACATGAATGTAGCAAACCTGAGGGCTTCTTGGCTCTACTTTCTTGAGCAGAGTCTAAGGCCACTTATATGTCCACTGCAGCAAAATTTCCTTGTTGTCAAACCTATACACCAAGAACAAAAAAAAAGTTAACCAACAATGTAAATCTAAAAAGAGAATAACTTACCGTCCCTCCCCGGCAACGACGCCAAAATTTAATTGAGGTAGAACCTGCACACAAGATATAGAATTTCAGATTTAGAATAAAGAGTGCATGTTACTCAATACTACCGCTATAGCAAGTGGCTATGCGGGCCGTGATCTACAAGGAGGGACTAGCGATATAAGTTTTTTAGTAAGTTCCCTTTTATTTTACAAAGAATGGTTAAAGTTCTTCTTTAGTTTCTTAAAAGAAAAGAAATATAAATTACAATGAAGTTAGATAGAAAGTGAGAGATTGGGAAGATGGAGAAATCAGAATTGGATATGTACAAAGAAATGGAAAAGGAGTGATAAAAGAAGTGGGTGTTGGTTGTGTTGGTGATCTAAACTAAAGAAATAAATTAAAAGTAAAGAAAACCTAAAAGAAAAACTAACCTCCTCTGATTGATGACTTACCTAGAACCCTTGCATGTTCTATCTTACTTCGGAGGCGTTCAACGCATAAGCCATAAGATCGAGCTTAGTCCCCATTCGCATTACATAATCAAGACGAATAAGAATTAAATGATATGGAGTCTTGAGGAGGAGAACATCATCATGTAATATCATTGGCACTCATGCAAATATGACTATACTGATGCTTCTAGATTCACTTGAATGCTCATCATAACCAAAAGAGGAAAAATAGAAAGAAGAAGAAGGAAACAAAAGTAAAGACAAACATAAAAATAAAGTTAACTTTTATTGCTTGCAGAAACGATGGAAGAAAGGAGGAGGTACATCGGTGTCACTCTCAACATAAGGCTCTCTCTCTTACTTACATGAATCTCAGTCTAAACTATACTTACAAAGAAATAAAAATTACATCAAAAGAAAACAAAAACCTACACTACAAAGAATGAAAATCTTGACTAAATCCTATCTCTGCATGGTCGTTCTCCTTGCCTTTGAGATTGTAGGTATTTATAGAAGAAATACAGAGGTTAGAGGAGTATGAAGATAGGGAAAGCTGACTATTTCTGAATTTGAATCCTCTCCTTATCTCTAAACTTGATTTGATGTAGATATTCAGTTCTGATCTGTAGTTTGTTGGTGTGCTGATTGCTGAATATCACTTATCAAATTATAGAATTAGAAATAGTGATCAACATAAGAGTTGTAGCCCTGTAAGTCTTCTTTCTAGATCATCTTGAATAATCAGATTTGAGATTCAGTAGCGAAAGTTATGATTTAAATACTAAATGTATCCGGTCAGAATTTGAGTCAAACTTGCTTCATCTCATCCGTTGATCTTCTCTCTATCCATTTTTCTCTCTATATTTGATATTATCCTTGGTTGATCGTTAGCTAAAAAAAATGGATTTATAGAAATCTGAATTTTACTGATTTCTATTTGGTGTTATCTTTCTGATTTGCTCTGATCTTCAGCTGAACATT
The DNA here is from genome assembly GCA_038442645.1 of Agave tequilana. Lineage (NCBI taxonomy): Eukaryota > Viridiplantae > Streptophyta > Magnoliopsida > Asparagales > Asparagaceae > Agave > Agave tequilana. The sequence continues at coordinate 80,624 of JAVJIF010006081.1, read as the reverse complement.
TGCCCCAATCCTTGATTTGTTCTAACTAGATCTGGGATCATCCTCAGCTAACCAAATAGATCCACTTAAATTTGATTTTAACCGGTATTTATTTGGTTTAATCCTCTTTCTCTTCATTATTATCTTCTGTAAAATAGATATTTAAGATAAGAAAATTAGCAGATTTATTACATGATAAATGTAGGAGTGTAATGAAAAGAATACAAAATATATGTACGATCACACCCTCACGCTTATCTTTTGCTGATCCTCGAGCAAATCAATAAAACTAAATCCAAGATTATTAGACCACTTTCACAGGTTACGTGATTGCACTAAGCATGTGTAACAAGTCGTTAAACCTCTAGGCTTCCCCTAGAGGATGAGTTTTGTCTCGTGAAGGTTTTCAATGGATTGCGCCCACAAAATCCATAAAGAAAGAGCAACAAAGAGTTAGTATTTTCGAAAAGCATTTTGAAAGAGAAAATTATTTGAAATATTATTGTAAGATTTAAGTAATCTATAAGCTATAGAAAAACTGAATTTTTCATTCCTAAACTTAGTCTCTGTATAAAAAATTTATTATCAATCAAAGTAAGGAGTCAAATTGTACTTCTCATCTAGTCTATTACTTTACCCCAAGTCATATGCACCTTTGTGACCGTGAAAATTTTGACTAAGGGTTCGTTAACTCTAATTCTTTTGCCTATATATATATATATATATATATATATATATATATATATATATTTGGTGGTATTATTCCTTAGTTTGATTTGGCTTTCTAATCTGCCCATGTAACGAGCCTTTAATCGATGATTCCCAAATCAAACGGTCTTAGGGCACCGGGTGAGAAAATACCCCAAGGACTTAAGGACTCGAGCAAACAAGACCATAAAACTAAGGATTTTATTATATGAACTACTTTTAGGCGTGAATACTTATGCTTTATTCGGCACAAATACCCAGCTTAATCAGAGAATTTTTTTAATATATATATATATATTTTTCCTCAAACTTATCTAATCATCTTTTGCATAAATATCAAGGCTTACTTAGGTCAAAGCACCTAGCTAATCAATAATTAGATTTGTTCTTCTTTTTTTTTATAAGGCATAAGAATCTTTGTTTTGAACCCTAAGTGTGTAACTGTACGAAGTGTGCATATTTCATCAAGTAAAGATCAAGACTAAATTACTTTGACAAATTATCTTTCTAACCCTAAAATCAAACAAATAATCTTATTTTGACCAAGTATAAGAAATCCTAATTTTGATTTTCCTATTCCTTATAATTGACTAAATTTCTTTAAAAAAATATGTCAAAATATTGTTTCTATTTTCAAAAAGTTTTTAAAAGTAAAGAAAATGTTAAAAAAATTTAATAAAAAGAAAAACCTAAGCTTTGTTAGAACCTTGATTGAGGTAGAACCTGCACACAAGAATATAGAATTTCAGATTTAAAATAAAGAGTGCAAGTTACTCAATACTGTGATCCACAAGGAGGGACTTGTGATATAAGCTTTTAGTAAGTTCTCTTTTATGTTACAAAGAATGGTTAAAGTTCTTCATTAGTTGCTTAAAAAGAATAGAAAAATAAATTACAATGAAGTTGGCAGAAAGTGAGAGATTGGGAAGATGGAGAAACCAGAATTGGATATGTACAAAGAAATGGAAAAGGAGTGATAAAAGAAGTGGGTGTTGTTGGTGTTGGTGATCTAAATTAAAGAAATAAATTAAAAGAAAAGAAAACCTAAAAGAAAAACTTACCTCCTCTGGTTGATGACTTTGCTGGAACCTTGCATGTTCTACCTTGCTTCGGAGGCGTTCAACGCTTAAGTCATAAGATCGAGCTCAGTCCCCATTCGCATTACATCATCAAGACAAATAAGAATTAAATGATATGGAGTCTTGAGGAGGAGAACATCATCATGAAATATCGTTGGCACTCACGCGAACATGACTATACTGATGCTTCTAGATTCACTTGAATGCCCATCATAACCAAAAGAGGAAAAATAGAAAGAAGAAAAAGGAAACAAAAGTAAAGACAAACATAAAGAAAAAGTTATGTTTTATTGCTTGCAGAAACGATGGAAGAAAGGAGGACGTACATCGATGTCACTCTCAACAAAAGCCTCTCTCTCTTACTTACATGAATCTTAGTCTAAACTATACTTACAAAGAAATAAAAATTACATCAAAAGAAAACAAAAACCTACACTACAAAGAATGAAAAACTAGACTAAATCCTATCTCTGCATGGTCGTTCTCCTTGCCTTTGAGATTGTAGGTATTTATAGAGGAAATATAGAGGTTAGAGGAGTATAAAGATAGGGAAAGCTGACTATTTCTGAATTTGAATCCTCTCCTTATCTCCAAACTTGATTTGATGTGAATATTCAGTTCTGATCTGTAATTTGTTGGCGTGCTGATTGCTGAATATCACTTATCAAATTACAGATTAGAAATAGTGATCAACATAAGATTTTTAGCCTTGTAACTCTTCATTCTGTATTATCTTAAATCATCAGATTTGAGATTCAGTAGCGAAAGTTATGATTCAAATACTAAAATGTATCCAGTCAGAATCTGAGTCAAACTTGCTTTATCTCATCCATTGATCTTCTCTTTATCCATTTATCTCTCTGTATTTGTATTGTCCTCGGTTGATCTTTAGCTAACCAAAGTGGATTTATAGAAATCTAAATTTTACCAGTTTTTATTTGGTGTTATTTTTCTGATTTGCTCTGATCTTCAGCTGAACATTTGCCCCAATCCTTGATTTGTTCTAACTAGATCTGGGATCATCCTTAGCTAACTAAATAGATCAACTTAATTTAATTTTAACTGGTATTTATTTGTTTAATTCTCTTTCTCTTCATTATTATCTTCTGTAAAATAGATATTTAAGACAAGAAAATTAGCAGATTTATTACACGATAAATGTAGGAGTATAATGAAGAGAATACAAAATATATGTACGATCACCCAACCCGAGTTGTTGATAAACTGAGAATGGAAGCAAGTTGATACTTACCCCCAAGTCAAGAAGTGCACGACTAATCTCAGCTTGTCCTATTGTGCAGGTAATGGTGGGACTACCTGGATCCTTATACTTAACAGGGATCGGACCCGATAGTAGCTCACTAATGTTAGTGACTAAGAAGACCTTTTTTGGCACATTAGTCTTTCTCTTCTTGGTGCATATGTCCTTAAGAAACTTAGCATAGGAAGAGACTTGTTGGATGGCATCAAGAAGTGGCACGTTTATCTTCACTTGATTAAATATCTCAATTATCTTGTCCAATATGTTGATTTTGTTTGTTATTTTTCAGCCTATTAGGAAATGGTACTATAGGCTGGTGCATCTGACTGGTTGAATTATCTTTTTTAGATTCGTCAGATTTGGAAGGATTTGGATTAGATGAGGTGGATGCTTGATTGTGGTTGTGCTGAATGGGATTGGTTGGCGTTGACACTTGATTATCAACTTTCTTTCCTGACCTCAATGTATGAACAACATTATATTGATTTAATGATTGATCCTCAGCCAAATGAGCTTGTTGATAATTCCTAGGATTGGTTATTGGCTGACTAGGCAAGGAACCCTTCTGTCTCTCATTCTGTGGAGTGGCTAGTTGGCTTATTTGAACCTCTAACTTCTGTATAGTTTGCATGAGAGAATCTTAGTTTTTCATGTATCTTTTCATGTTTCTCTCAAAGTCAGTCATTCTCCTTTCTAGTTGAGGATTCTGGAAGGAAGATTATGGAGCTTGGTTAGGAACTTTTGTTGATAGTTTGAAAAGTTAGGTGGATGGTTGGGAGAATTATTATGAAAATTAAAAAAGTTGGGTTGATGATTGGAAGAATTATTAGAATGATGGAAGTAGCTTGTATGATTTGACCATGAATGGTAATTATTATTTTGGCTCCACGAGAAATTAGGGTGATTTTTTCAGCCAGGATTGTATGTTGGTGCGTAAGGAATATTGTTAGGCCTTGAAATAGCCGCATTCATCGGTTCATGGTATTGTTGCTGAGCCTGAAACACAGGGCACTCCTCGAACATATGATTCATGACTTGACAATAAGTATAGCCCAGAGTTGGAAATTGGTTTAGGCTGACTTGATTGACTGGACTTGGTTCCTTAGCTTCAAAAGCTTCCAGTCTTCTTGCTAGGTTCGCTAACTTAGCCTCATTAACTATGGATGATTCGATAGAATGGAGACCTTCTTTTGAAGAGATGGAGTCTGAATTCTTAGAGGTTTCACTAGTAGGTTCTCATTGGATGATCTTTTCAGCTAGGTTTTCATATAAATCACATCCTTCATTTTCATCCTTCTGCAAGAATCCCCCTTGGCACATACTTTCTAAGAGGGTTTTGGTAGAATAGTCTAAACTGTCATAAAAAATTTGGCATTATCTCCATTTCTCTATTCCATGATGAGGACATTGGACAAGGAGGTCTTTAAAGCGTTTAAAGTACCTCCAAAACGGTTCACTAGGTTCTTACTTGAATTACATTATGTTCTTTTTAATGAGAGCCGTCTTATGAATTAGATAGAATTTCTTCAAGAAGACCTCGATGAAACCATCCCAAGATGTGATAGAGCCGGCCGCTAAGCTGTAAAGCCATTTCTTTGCGAAGTCTTTAAGAGCGAAAGGGACAAATCTCAACCTAATTGCATCGTCTACAAGGTGTGGGATTTTCATCATTAGACAAACTTTCTCAAATTCTCTTATGAAGAAGTAAGCATCTTCGTACTCTAAGCCATGAAACTTGGGGAGTGTGTTGATGAATTGAGGCTTGAGCTCAAAATTGTATTCACCAACCGATGGAAGTAGAATGCAAGATGGAAGTGAGGTTCGAATGGGATAGAACCTATCCTGTAATGATGTTAGTTGAGCCATAATCGGATCAGGTCTTGGTCAGAATTTGGGTGGTGATGTGTTTCTAGTCAACCTAGATGAGTTAGGGTCTCTTGACCACACTTGCATACACAAACACAATCACAATCACAAACAAGTTTACCAACAGCCAAGCCTAGTCTAAGGTAACCTTGACCTAGACAACTCCTAACTGATTGATTGTCTATAGGAGGTATAATGTAGACTTTGATCACAAGCTAATCAGCCAGGTCAAGGAAAGATTGGTGGGAGGATATCCGTCAAAGACGTTCTTTAATTAAGTAACCACCAACCTTCGGACTTTCCAATCCACTATCTCCCACCGAGGGAACCTCTACCGAAGAGGATTTGTTACAACTCTAGGAGTACCAAACTCCTCTCTCAAATAACCACCTCACAACCGAGGGGTTAGGCCCGTAGCCAATACAACAACCAACCAACAACCACCTCTACCGAAGAGGCTCACAACCAACACAATCACCTCTACCTAAGAGGGATCCAAACCAATACCACTCCGATCACCTCTACCGAAGAGGGATTCACAAAAGCAAGGAGGGTTTACAATAAGTGGTTACGAAGACCACAAACACAATCTTTCTTTCTTTTCTCTTTTCTTTTTCCACAAAACAAGATCCTAATAGATTAGGATAGGTGATAGCTCAAGTGTGGAAACTAGGTGTTTTGGAAACAAGCAACAAAGAAAAACTACTTGGGAAATCTCTTGTAAAAGATAGAAAATGCAAGATCAAATCAAAATCCCAAACCCTAGTTTTCTTTGATTTTCCAAAAACCCAAAACAAATAAGAATCAATCTTTTTAGCACAAAAACTCTTTTAAAAACTTGTTTTTAAACTCTGAAAACAGGGTATTTTTCTCTTATAAAAACCTTAGCCAAAATCCCAAAGAAATGGGGTTTATATAGGCCAAAACAGAAACTAGCCGTTAGAGCTGAGCTGGCAGTTCTGACAGGCAACGGTCGACCGGCCGGTCGACCGTCCAACGATCATATTTTGACCCGTTGGAGCTACCGGTCGACCACCCGGTCGACCCAGAAAACCAGAGAGCAGAACTCTCTGCAGCGGTCGACCGTACGGTCGACCGGACCACTGTGCTGCAGACGTGCACAAGTCTGTGCACGTCGGTCGACCGGTGCGGTCGACCGTCCCTTGGTGCGGTCGACCGTCCCGGTCGACCGACCAGCCTGTCAGCACAAAAATAAGATCAGAAAATTTGGAAAAAATCTTTTATCTTTTTCTGAAAATTCTATAAAACTTGTTTTAACATTTTATATTGAAACATAAACATGTGATAAAAATTTTCAAGACATATATCAATCATATCAATTCATTTTTGTGTCTTGCCAATTTTATCAAAAATCAAAACTTGTATTTTTATCAAACTTGATTTTTCAATAGGAAATCTGATTTTCCTAAAACTTTATAGAAATACAAAACATGATATTTGAACATTATTAAGCATGATGCATATGGACATAGGTCCAATATACATTCACAAAATATATCACAGTTTTTGTTCTTTAATTTCAAAAATATGTTTTATACCAAAACATAAAACTATATGAATAGGTACGTCAAACTAAGTTTGTATAAGTCATATAAGCATGTATGTATATAGAGCACATCTAATATACATATAAAACATGTAAACTTGTTTTGATCAAACTATTCATGAAAAACAAAATCCAAATCATGAAACGTGTGTGTATGTGCACTTGAGCATATCAACTATACTAAGTTTTACAAATGGATCTAAAACACACTAAACTAAACTATGGATACCTAAGTCTTCTTGATGATCTCCATCTTCAAGTAGACTTGCTCCCAAACGCGATCCACCGAGTGCAAAGGTATGATCTTTAAGCTTTGGCACCGGAATCACCATGATAAGCTTCCAAACACCTCTTGTTGAAGCTATCACCAAACTAATATCTTGGTTAATGATCTGAAACTTAAACAATACAAGATTATTAGTAAACATAACTACATGAGTTAATCATCATCAAAACTAGGGTGGAAGGCCTTTGGGCCAACAATCTCCCCCTTTTTGATGATGACAAAACTCATGGAGTTATATATGCATGGATTAAAGTAAAGCTTCAAAGAAGCTCCCCCTTAACTCATGCATAGCCAAATAAACATAATAATATGCAATGAAGGCTCTTAAAAACATGAATGCACAAATATGCATAAACAATAAAGGTTCTAGATACCAATGAAATATATAAAGCAAAGCATGCTCTAGATACCAATTAACAAATAAACATTTTCTAGATGCTCTAGATACCAATAAACATACATTAAACTATATTAAACTTAATATATGCAAAAAACATAACTATGCATATATATAAAACTCACAAATAATTCTCCCCCTTTTTGTCAATCATCAACAAAGGGGGTAAACATTAAAAAAACTATAAAGAAAATGAGGGGTAAAAATTTTTCTCCTCTTTTTGTGTCAATCAAAATAATGCAAACAATGGTCTCCCCCTTTTTGTCTAAAACAAAAACAAAGTCAATAAGGGGTGACTACAAACATGATATCAATTAAAAATATGTCAATGAAGCATCTTGATACCAAATGAAGATAAACACAGATTAATAAATGTTATATGCTATATACATTCATGAAGAGGAAGACGCTAAGTTAGCTTCCCTACACATATGGGTTACATGAAGAAAGGAAGACACGCCCTAATTCACATAACACAAAATATGTAATGCATAAAAGGAGATGTGAAGCTCCCCCTACACACGTGTACCACATAAGGAAGAGTTGTCAAGCTCTTCAATGCACGATACACTCAACATGAATTTATATACATATAGGCAATGTAAAATAAATATGTTTTCCTTAAACAAAATTTTGAGATACCAATTTAAAACATTTAACATAAACATCTTGATATCATTAAGAGAAATGTGTTCTTTTAAACATATGATACCAATTTGAAGCTATATTTTAACATAAAGTAAGGAGTGGGAATCAAATACTAATTGAAGGACAAAATCAAGTTTTCTCCCCCTTTATGAAATACCAACTAAACATATGCATAAGCTTGTTATGATACCAATTGAAAACAAGTCAAACAATAGAAAAAAATTTTTTTTTTTAAGCTTAGCATAAACAAGTATATATACGTATGAAAATTAGATACCAATTGACATTGATATTCTTGAAAGAGTAAGCATACATATACAAAACATATATGAGTATACAAAAAGATCAAAAATTGATACCAATTGAAAGTGTTCAATGATACCAATTGAAAGAATAGGGTCAAGTGTATATCTCATGTTATAACGAAGAATATGAACTAGTTAAAATGAAAAGTTTTGTAACTAGTACGAAATCCTTCAAGTAAGGAATAAATACAAATCATTTTTCATAAAAATGAAATCCACACGATAATCAACACTCTAATCCAATTAAGCATAAAAATGTCTCATGAAAACAAAACATGAGCAAATAATAAATGTGAGTGTACAAGTCAAGTATGGAGATCACAATCATGAAAATTTATTCAATTAAGTTCAATTATTCCTTTAAACAAGAAAACTAAAAATTAATATTATTTAATCTTCAAGGCATATGTATGTCTAATATAAACCAAAGTATACATACATATCCAAGATACAAAGGAGTCCACAAGGATATATGCATGAAGGAACGTGGCTCAAAAAGGATATTCATGTATATCTAATAGTTTGGACAAGGTAAACATATACATGAAGTTTAAATACCAATTCAAGGAAAATATGAAAAGCATGAAAAGTATGAAAATTTAGCTTTTCATTAAACAATTTGATACCAATTCTTTTCAAGGTATATGTATGATTTGTCAACACAAGAAGTATACATACATATCCCTTAAACACACTTTGAGTCCATAATAGATATTTGCATGAAAGGCAAATGACTCAAGGGGTATACATGTATATCTTCAAGTTTGGCAAAATACACATATACATGAAATGAAAACTCATAATCATAAAAACAAATACCAAAAAAGGAATACAAGTTTAAAATGTATGAATCATCAAAACTAGACTATACTAGCACATCTAATGGGAACAAACAAGCATTCAATCCCAAACATATATAGATTTATTTGTAGCCCATCATATGTACAAATATAAATCCTAGTCTTAATAAAAACTAACATCTAAACATATATTCAAAACATGAAGTATCAAAACAAACACGAATATTATTTTGCTATATAAAACAAGCAAAGATTCATCAAAAATTCTTTTATCAAACTTCTAGGTATATGTATGATTCATCCAAATTTAACAATATACATACATATCCCAACCGTAAACGAGTCTATTAGAGGTATTTGCATGAAGGCAAAAGACTCATGGGTATACATGTATATTTATTAGGTTTGAATTCAAAATACATATACATGAAGTAAAAACATGAAAATAGGCATAGCAAGTATAAATGAAGGAATCATCAAAACTAGCTTATACATGTGCATAGTGGGTACAAATGAGCATGAAGTGCAAACATATAAAAGTCAATTTGTTCTCACTATGTGTACATGCATACATGCAAGTTTGATAAAATCTACATCTAAACTAGTTTATACCACATAAAGCATAAAACAACAAAAAATCATCATGAGAAAACTAAAACATGATTACTATGTAAATTCACATGTATTAGATTCATGATGTACATTATAGCTAAACAAAAAGTGAGAACACTAAATATGGGTTCATATAAGCAAGTGTGTCTCAATTACTATACATGTATGTTAAGGATCTAATAAACATGGAATGAACATACTAATCCATAGACATCAAATACATGCTAAAACATGAATATTGAAAGCATGTAAACAATAAATGAGGAGTTAGGATAGTTACCAAAACCGAAGAAGCAACTTTCCTTGTCTCCAAAACGTGGTGGTCCTCTCCACCAAATCTTCCCTTGAAAGTGATGCATCCAAATGATTTCCTTTAAGTCCGGAATGCATCCACTCCAAGGTGTCATCACTCTCACGTCATGTGAGAGCCCACACCTACATTAAACAAAGGAGGGTGGTCTTTGGTACCCACATCTTGTTGGGTCCATGGGGGTTAGTCCCTTCCCTAACCCAAACAAATTTCTTTGCTAAATTTGAAACATTTAATCTATCATAACAAAATTTAGCAAGATGGCCTTTTCAGCCATAATGTGTACATGTGTACACATGAGCATACATGTGTTGATGGTGTCCGTGTGGAGCATGTGTATGCCGTGGAGGGTGTGCATGCATAAAAGTTGGAACTTGTTTCAAGGTTTCCAAGCGAGTGTGGTTCATGGCACATTTGCTCATAGTGGAGCCCAAACAATCTACTCTCTTCTTTAACAAATTTATATCATTTTGAATTGTAGAAGAAGTGGAGCATGCAATAGGTGAAGTGTGTGATACTACCCTAGCATGACAAACATGTGCATCAATCTTATTTTGTAAAACATCCTTTTTCTTCAAACATGCATCTAAATCATTAGAAATAGAAATAATTTTATTTTTCAAAGTAACATTCTCTTTTAAAACAAAATCTACTTTTGAAGACAAGTTCTCATTTTTCTTCAAAAGAACATGGCAATCATTTTTAGATTTTAAAAATTCATTTTCTTTAAGTGCAAGATCAAGTTGAGATTTTAATGAGTTCCTCTCATTAGCAATCTTCTCTTTCTCTTGCAAAACACAATCAAGTCTAGAATGCAAACATTTATTTTCTTTTTCAATTTCTAGACTTTCCTTTTTCAAAACTTTATATTTTTCTATTAATTTTTCACATACAATAGATAGTTCTTCATTTAAAGCATGGGGATCAAAATTATCATCACATGAAGAACTAGCACTATCATCACAATCTAAGTGGGGTTCCGAATGTACCTCAAGGGAGTCATTCCCTTGGACCATGAAGCATTGTGACTCGGAGTCTCCACTAGATTCCTCTTCTTGAATTGCACTTGAAGCTCCGAGGTGGTGGTTGTTGTCAATTTGTTCCACACTGCAAAGGCGGAATCCATGTTAGAAACACATAAAAGATAATCTTTAGATAAAGTGCTTCTAATGGCCTCTAAGGCTTGTGCATTGGCCCCTATATGATTGCAATCACTAAGGAAAGATTCCTTGGTAATAGCAAGATAAACTTTATGACTTAGGGTTTGCAAATAAACGGTCATCCTGATCTTCCAAACATGAATGTTGGAAGGGTCATACATAGGTGGGGTCATGAAGGCCATGGTAAACTAAATGTGTGCAAACAAGCAAATGCAAACAATAGATTAGCAAGCAAATGGATCTCACTCCTAGGATGTTAAGCCTAAGTATCAGGAGCACTAGCTCTGATACCAATTGAAAGGACACCTAGAGGGGGGGTGAATAGGTGTAAATGCTAATCTAAGACTAAATAAAAAACTAAGTGCGCTAAATGCGGAAGCTAATGCAAATTATGCACAAACTAATACAATACAACAAGTGTAGCCGAATTCCCCTTGCGAGGCTCTGGACTAACTCCCCTTGATTCCCCTTGAAATGGTTGAGGTGCTATGTGAAGCTCTTGTTGGATGAGTATAAGTTAGGCACACACACACAAGCAATCCAAGCAATATGAAATACACACAATCAAGCCAAGCATATAAGAATGAATTGCAATATAAAAGATGCAAGGCAACACAAGCAATGTATAAGATATGTATGCAATGAAAGAATGATGCTTGAATGAAATGATGCTTGCACAAAGTAAATGAGAGAGAGTTAGAGAGACAATGGATCAATCGCAAAGACCAAGATATGTTTCGAGGTTCGAGCACCTTGCTCTACATCCCCGCCTACACCACCGTGTAGGATTTCCAATCTACTATCTCCCACCGAGGGAACCTCTACCGAAGAGGATTTGTTACAACTCTAGGAGTACCAAACTCCTCTCTCAAATAACCACCTCACAGCCGAGGGGTTAGGCCCGTAGCCAATACAACAACCAACCAACAACCACCTCTACCGAAGAGGCTCACAACCAACACAATCACCTCTACCTAAGAGGGATCCAAACCAATACCACTCCGATCACCTCTACCGAAGAGGGATTCACAAAAGCAAGGAGGGTTTACAATAAGTGGTTACGAAGACCACAAACACAATCTTTCTTTCTTTTCTCTTTTCTTTTTCCACAAAAACAAGATCCTAATAGATTAGGATAGGTGATAGCTCAAGTGTGGAAACTAGGTGTTTTTGGAAACAAGCAACAAAGAAAAACTACTTGGAAAATCTCTTGTAAAAGATAGAAAATGCAAGATCAAATCAAAATCCCAAACCCTAGTTTTCTTTGATTTTCCAAAAACCCAAAACAAATAAGAATCAATCTTTTTAGCACAAAAACTCTTTTAAAAACTTGTTTTTAAACTCTGAAAACAGGGTATTTTTCTCTTGTAAAAACCTTAACCAAAATCCCAAAGAAATGGGGTTTATATAGGCCAAAACAGAAACTAGCCGTTAGAGCTGAGCTGGCAGTTCTGACAGGCAACGGTCGACCGGCCGGTCGACCGTCCAACGGTCATATTTTGACCCGTTGGAGCTACCGGTCGACCGCCCGGTCGACCCAGAAAACCAGAGAGCAGAACTCTCTGCAGCGGTCGACCGTACGGTCGACCGGACCACTGTGCTGCAGACGTGCACAAGTCTGTGCACGTCGGTCGACCGGTGCGGTCGACCGTCCCTTGGTGCGGTCGACCGTCCCGGTCGACCGACCAGCCTGTCAGCACAAAAATAAGATCAGAAAATTTGGAAAAAATCTTTTATCTTTTTCTGAAAATTCTATAAAACTTATTTTAACATTTTATATTGAAACATAAACATGTGATAAAAATTTTCAAGACATATATCAATCATATCAATTCATTTTTGTGTCTTGCCAATTTTATCAAAAACCAAACTTGTATTTTTATCAAACTTGATTTTTCAATAGGAAATCTGATTTTCCTAAAACTTTATAGAAATACAAAAACATGATATTTGAACATTATTAAGCATGATGCATATGGACATAGGTCCAATATACATTCACAAAATATATCACAGTTTTTGTTCTTTAATTTCAAAAATATGTTTTATACCAAAACATAAAACTATATGAATAGGTACGTCAAACTAAGTTTGTATAAGTCATATAAGCATGTATGTATATAAAGCACATCTAATATACATATAAAACATGTAAACTTGTTTTGATCAAACTATTCATGAAAAACAAAATCCAAATCATGAAACGTGTGTGTATGTGCACTTGAGCATATCAACTATACTAAGCTTTACAAATGGATCTAAAACACACTAAACTAAACTATGGATACCTAAGTCTTCTTGATGATCTCCATCTTCAAGTAGACTTGCTCCCAAACGCGATCCACCGAGTGCAAAGGTATGATCTTTAAGCTTTGGCACCGGAATCACCATGATAAGCTTCCAAACACCTCTTGTTGAAGCTATCACCAAACTAATATCTTGGTTAATGATCTGAAACTTAAACAATACAAGATTATTAGTAAACATAATTACATGAGTTAATCATCATCAAAACTAGGGTGGAAGGCCTTTGGGCCAACAAGGCATAGGTTGTGCATGCTTGGAGATGGTTTGTCGGCTAAGGAAGGGTAATGACTTTCCCACCTTATTTTGATTTGGGTTTTGCCCTTAGAGTTAATTGTGCGAAGTGTGCAAGATATAGAAAAGTAGCATTCAGAAGCAAATATCACCCAAGGACATTTTCTAAACTATATGCTATGCATACGTACCTTGTCTCCAGCTCTCTTCAACAGTAATTGTAAAATAAACGTAATTAGACAAATGCGAAGAATGCAAGTCTAAACGTTTTTTAAGCCATTAACAATCACTCAAATTACTGTTGGATTAAAACAGAGATTGTGAATAGCAGATATAGCAAGAATATAACATAAAAAAACTTAATTTTTGTAAGCAATATGTCCTGCAAAAAAAAAGTTTTAGTAGTCCCACAAAATTTCAACTTTTGCAATAACAATTTCTTGAAATTCTATTTCCTACTTTCGAGAGTAGAGGCACAGAATTTGCAAGTCTTCTCCGGCAAAGCTTAAATGCTAGATCTGAATCTTGAAGTCCCTGAAATAACACACCAAACTTGTTAAAAAATAAATACACCGTTCCCTCCCTGGCAACGGCGCCAAAAATTGATTGTCAAAATCAAAGAGATAAGAGATTTTACCGTGTAGCTTTGGGCTAACGGGTCGTGTCCACGAGAAGGAATGCGATGAAAGCTTTTTGGTGTTTTATTTAGTAACAAAGAATTGTGCTCGTTTTTAGTTGAAAAGAAGAATGGAGAGAAGGGAAGTGATTAAAAGAGAAATTGTAAATTTTGAAAAGGCTTTGGAAAAAGTGAATTTTATATAACGCTGGAAAAGTGATTTGTTATCTTTTAATAAAGAAGAGAATCTGGGCTCACTATCTCACTACTCAATGATATGTTCTTCTATGTAAATCATTAGTGCCTCAACTTGATCATAAGCAAAAACTTAAGAATGCTTTTAGAAAGGTTTAAGCAAAGCACATAAGATTTTGGAAAAATTAATTCTTTTCTTTAAGAAATCGTCTTGAATTGAATGTTAAATCATCAAGAGGTTCAAGTATAAGATAAAAACAAGTTCAAGAGATGTTTTTAAAAGAAGTAGAAGTTTAAAAATCCAAACCCATCCTCATGTACCTTCAAGAAAACTTTCAAAGAAGAAAGGCTTTAGCTTAGGCATTCAAATGATTCATTGGGTCTTTTTCATGAAAACCATTCAAAAAGAAGATGGATCAGAGAGAGGAGTAATAGTGAGCCCAGAAAACCGATTTAGCTACTCATGGAAGATAAAGAACAATGCAAGTAAATAAAGCAAGACATACCATAAAATGAGTGGAGGAAAATGTAGCTTGATTCCTGTATTGATGTCACTTCAATCTTCAGGTTACAAGTCTCTCAATTCCTCTCTCTCACAGGTATTTATACTGAACTACAAATTGCAGAACAAAAATATAACTTTTGTACTATCTAACAAAGAGCCTAAACCTTAAAGTATAAAAAAGTCTAATCCTAGTTTCGCTCCTTTTTTCTCTGTTGAAACTGGTATTTATAGGGAAAAATCAGAGGGGAGAGATCATAGGAAGATTGGTGGAGCAAACGCTCCCCCAACAAATGTAACCTAGCTGCGAAAACACGGCTAGGGCCGCGTTTTCGCAGCCCTGGTGTGGCCAGTTGGCCACACGCTATTGGATGATTCTCTTGGTTTGGTGATTCGCCTATATCTTCTACTGGTTTTCTCGTTTCTGCTCCAGGATTTGATGAAACAGCCTTTAATTGTTAACTTCAACCGCTTGATTTGGGAGGATTCTTTTCAACTTGTTTTCAACCTCTCTGATATGCCAAGATTTTCCCTGATTCCTTAATTTCGAATTTATTCTAAATTAAATCAAAATTTGATGGGCTTTTGGCTTATTTCTCCTTCCTTTCTTTTAGCAATTGGGCCTACATTTAACAAAGAAGAAGAAGACATATTAATTGGATTTATTAGCTAAAAAATATGGTAAGGTGATAATGTATATGCAATATATGTGATTGATCATACACACACCATGGATTTCATGTCACCTCCCACTTTTGACATTCTTAACATCCAAACTTGGAAGATTAAGATGCCTTTGTACCTCAAAGCCCTAGGTATTCATATTTATTTTGCCACTATTAAAGATTCTTATTGTTTTAATGGCAAAAATATTGAGGCTAATGCAAAGGCCATTCATGATTTGAAGAGTACCCTAAATGATGAATATTTATCTAGGATTTCTAACATTGATTCGGCTTTTGTAGTTTGGAACACCATCATCTCCCTTGGCGAACAAGAACAATACTATGCGGGGAGCGACTCAGATGTTGGAAGTGAAGCTTCCAATGTATGCTACATGGTCCAAGGGGATAACCCCCTTGAGGTAAATACCGAATCAGAGGTAGAAGAAGATGTTGACATGTCTTATGATGAGCTTACTTCATTTTGTCAACAACTACTTGAAAAATATGAATTGCTTAAAAGGATAATAAGAAAATGAAATACAAATTTGATTGCATGTTAAAAGAAAAAGATTCTTTACAAGATAAATTGGAATGTTTTTCAAAAGAAAATGAGAGTTTGAAAAATGAAAATATTTTCTTACTTTCTAATTGAATGATCTTTGTGAAGGAAATACTACTTTGAAAAATAAAATGGTTTTGGTGGAAAAACAAAAAGAAATTGCTTTGCATGAAAAAACTTCTTTGAAAAGAAAACTTGTTGAAAAAGAAAAAGAAAATGTTTCTAAAAAGAATAAAGAAAATGATTCTCATTCCCATCATGCTTTTCATGCCTCTATTGATAAAAATGAAGTTAAATTTTTGAAAAATAAAATAGATTATTTGAGCTCAACTTTGAGCAAATGTGGATTCAACCATAAAATATTGGAAACCTTGTTTCAAAATAAACAAGTTCCCTATGTTCATGCACATCATCCACAACATGTATATGCACACTTTGCACATCATGATCATACTCATTCACATATGCATCCTAGAGTGTACAAGTGTATACATTGTAGCCGCAAAGGCCATTTAGCAAAATTTTGTTATGATAAGATAAACACTTTAAATTTTACTAACAAGAAAGTTTGGGTTCCTTATAATGCTAACCCTCATGGACCCAAAAGAAAATGGGTACCAAAGTCCCCACCTTTTGTATTTGATATAGGTGTGGGCTTTCACAAAACGTGAGAGAGTTGGTGCCTTGATGGAGGATGCACATGAACTAGATGGACACACACATTGATGCACCGCTATCAAGGAGGTTTGGTGGGACAACCACCATATTTTGGAGAATTAGAGTATAGTTCTTTAGTTTGGTAACTATCTCTAAACTCCTAATTTATTTACATGCTTCTTACATATATGATATTTTTAGCATGTTCATGTTTTATAGTTGTGCTTCATGCGGTAAACACTAGTTTAGATGTAGTTTTTATCAAAACTTAGATATATACATATACAAGTAGTGAGCAACAATTTGAATCATATACTTTGCACTTTATTGTTCATTTGTACTCACTATATGCACATGTATAGGCTAGTTTTGATGATTTCCTCATTTACACTTGTTTTGCATATTTACATGTTTTACTTCATGTATATGTAATTTTTGTTTCAAATCTAATAAATATACATGTATACCCTTGAGTCATTTGCCTTCATGCAATTTATATTATGGACTTTTTTTATATTTGGGATATGTATGCATATTATTAGTTTTTGATAAAAACATACATATACCTACGTATGCATATTATTAGTTTTGGATAAAAACACATATACCTAGAAGTTTATTTTTTATATGAAAAATAAATTTTCATGATTTCTATGATTTGTGATAAAATGATATTCATGTTTGTTTTAAGCTTTATTGACTATCGTCATAAAAAATGCTAATTACATGATTTTTGTGCACTCACACTTTATTTGTTTATTCATGACTTTGTTTCATGATTATTTTTAAGCCTTATAGATTTCGAGTGTCAACCTTTATGTATTTAGTATGCTTCATGATAGACATATGATTTGGTTTCATGTTTTTGAAGGATCTTTAACTAGTTTTTCAAAAATTACACTTAACTAGTTATCTATTCTTCACTTGGTAGTGCTTTTCAAAATAAAATATTTTCAAACTCTAGTTTTTTAAAACCCCTACCTACCCCTTATGGGCAGACGGATGGGTGATCATGCCTTGTATGCCTATTGAAAATCTCTTATCATGTGTATGTATAGGGTGGTTTGTTATGAGTTATATACTTGATTTATATCATATTTTCAATTGGTATCTCAATTGATATTTTTTTTGTATATACTCATATTTTGTTTTCTATATATGTATGCTTCATTTCATATAACATTAATTTCTATTGGTATTTTCATTTTCATACATAGATGTGATTTGCTTAATTTACAAGATATTTACATGATTAAAGCACAAAGTTTGTTTATGCTTAGCTTAATTCAAATCTTGATTTCAATTGACTTCTCAATTGGTACTTTTTTTAAGCTTATGCATTATTTTCAATTGGTATTTTTATTGATATCATAATATACAATAAACTTCAATTGGTATCTATTTATTTCAATTGGTATCTATTTATTTCAATTGGTATCCATATATTTCATTTGGTATCAATATGTTTCAATTTCCAATTGGATTTAAATTTCATTTGGTATCAATATGTTTTACCTATTTGGTATAAAAAAGTTTATCATGTATTTCAATTGGTAAATGTTTCGTTTTCAGTTGCATGTATTTCAATTGGTAAAATGTTTCAATTTGATATCACAAATATTTCTATTTCAATATGGTATCTATATCTTGTGATATCTTAATTTAAGAAAAATTTAAAATCTGTATTGTTTAATTACAATCTAGTTACAATTGGATTCTTAAAAATGTTTTAATATGTTTTATTTACAATTGATATCATAAAATTTGTTTATTTACAAAGGTATCTCAAAATGTGTTTTATTACCTTGAGTAAATTTAAATTTTTTTTAAAGTAATTATTACAAAAAATTTTAAAAAATGTTTTGATATATATTGCTTATATGCAAGGGGAGCTTAACATCTCTTCTACATATAGATTCATGTTGAGTGTATCTTATATTGAGGAGCTTGGCAACTCTTCTTTATGCGATACACGTGTGTAAGGAGATCTTCACGTCTCCACTTATACATTGCATATTATGCACTATGTGAGTTAGGGCTTGTCATCCCTTCTTCATGTAATGCATATATGTAGGGAAGTTAACTTAGCGTCTTCCTCTTCATAAATATATATCGCATATATCTCTTTATTGGTTGATTTGATTTCACCCCTTTGTTGATTTTTTTTGTTTTCGAACAAAGAGGGGGAGAACATTGTTTTGTGTTTACTTTAACCCCTTTGTTGTTGATTGACAAAAAGAGGGAGAAGTATTTTAGTATATATGCATATTTTTCTTGGTTTATACATAAAGTGGGAGAAAGAATTTTTGTTTATGCATATTGTTTTGTTTTGCAAAAGGGGAGAGAAGAATTTTATGAGTTTTATGCTTGATTGGCATGTTTATCTCCTTATGTTTGCGTACATGTTTGTTTATTTTACGAGCTTTAATTGAATATATATTTGTTTATTGTCATGCATGAGTTAAGGGGGAGCTTCTTTGAAGCTTTACTTTATCCATGCATATATAACTCCATGAGTTTTGTCATCATCAAAAAGGGGGAGATTGTTGACCCAAAGGCCCATCACTTTAGTTTTGATGATGATTAACTCAGTAGTTATAGTACTAATGATCTTGTATTTAATTAGTCTTAGATTTATGATCAAGATCTTATTTGGTGTTTAGCTTCAACAAAGGATTTAAAGTCAAGTTTTGGAGCTAGCACTGTTTGATTCAAGTGCCTATGCATCAAGACCACATCAAGTACTCAAGAGGAGTCTAGCTCTTTGGATCAAGTTTGGACCAAATTAAGGAGGAGAAGACTTCAAATGAAGCCCTTCAAGAGAAGACTTGTGTCTAGGCTTGTTTTATTAAGATTTTATTTTTAGATAATACGTAAAGGATAGAATAGTTGGTGGATTGCTCAAGTATACCATATACACTCACACACAAGATTTATATGTGTTTTCATAAAAGAATTTTCATTTTGGAAAAGACTTTTCATTTTGTAAAAATGCCAGTTTGGTTTTTAGAGTTTCAAGTATATATGTTTTAACCAAAACCAGTTTAGTGTTTTATTGTCAAAAATATAGATATTTCATCATGTATGTGTAGTGGATCATATCCATACACTCTATGCTTTAAAGGTGTTTTAAAATATCTTGTTTTTGTATTTGGAGAAGTTTTGAAAAATCTATTTTGAAAAAATACAGATTTTGTTCTATGCCAAAATTTCTAAGTTATAAAAATAGTTCAAAATGTTTGTATCATGGTTTGATTTTACTCAAACATGTTTTTTATCAAAGTATAATACTGAAACTATTTTTGTAGATTTTTAGAGATTTTATGAGATTTTATTTTAGTCAAAAGCCAAGTTTTTAATCCCTATAACAACCAGTTCTGGCTTCTGCCGGACGACCGGGCCAGTCGACCGTTCCAGGAGTCGATCGACCGAGTCGGTCGATAGACGTGCACAGAACGTGCACACCAGTTTGACTGGAGGATCGGTTGACTGATCTGGTCGACCGTCCAGAGAGCTCTGCTCTCTGGAAAGCCCCGGTCGACCGGGACAGTCGACCGGCAGAGAGTTCTGCTCTCTGTTCCAGGCCACGGTCGATCGGGCCGGTCGATCGAGGCTCCAACAGTCGGATTTCTGACCGTTGGTGGTTGACCGGGCCGGTCGACCGACAGCCGTCTAGGCTGTTGTTTGGCCCCAACAACTAGTTTTTTCTAGGCCTATAAATTGGGGGTTTCTTGGACTGTTTTCAATAAGATTTTTGGAGAGTTTCAAAACTAGTTTTTCTCATATATTTCAGAGGTTTTCTTCACTAGTTTGAGAGCAAATATTTTCAATTCAAAAGGAAGTTTATCAAGAATGTTTTAAAAGTGATTTCTTGTGTTTTCCTCCACCAAATCAATCCTTGTTTTCTCACACACATTCTTGAGCTATCCATTGCTATATCTACCTATAGCGATCTTTGTTGTGAGAGGATTTGAGGTGATCAACTGTTTAGATCACAAAGTTTTCATCTTTGCTTTGAGGAGGCGGACTTGTATGTTCGTGTTGTTTTGGGTTCTTGTGTGAACTCTTTGTAGAGGTGCGGCCTCGGCAAGCTAGTGGGCTTGCAGTGTGTTTGTTCTTGCGGGAACGAGTGAAGGGACTAGAGAGTCCAAGAAGTTCAAGTGTAAACTCGCCTTATAGGTGTTGCAGAACCGAGTGATCCGGTGGGATCGATTTTAGTGGAAATCCTTTGTAGTGTTGAAGGCGGGGACGTAGAGTAAATGTGCTCGAATCTCGAAATAATTCTTCCGTGTTTGCAATTGCTCTCTCTATCTCTTACTTGTCTTTATAGCTTACATGCTTATATTGTCTTTATCTTTATATGCTTGATATATTGTGTGCTTAATTGTTAAATGCTTGGGGATTATTTGCTAACACTTGTATTCAACCAATAGAGCCAAAGCGGCACCTCAACTCTTATCTAGAGGAATCTTGAGGAGATAGTCCAGAGCCCTACACGGGAAATCCGGCTACACTCTTGTGTTATACTTGGTGTTTAGTTTAAGAAGCTTTAGTTTGCATAAATAGTTTTAATTCCATATTAATTGACCATTAGATTAGCTAGTCACCTATTCACCCCCCTCTAGGTGATTACACATACCTCTTCAAAATCCCGAATGAAGAAATATGCGTCCTTAGAATTCATGCAATGAAATCTAGGAATGGTGTTTATAATTGGGATTTCAGCTCAAAATTGCTACCATTGGTCTCTGGTAACAGAAAGTAAGAGGGAAGTGATATTCTAATTGGGTCAAACTTGTCTTGAAGCGACACATGGTTGGCCATGATTGAGTAAACTCAGGAGGTGGTGTAAGTGCAAGTGGAGTGTTCCTAACTAACCTTAATGAAATTGGATCCCTGGACCACTCTTGCATGCACAACACAAACAACATTCAACCAGCAAGCAAACGTAAAAAGAAAAGAACAAACAAGAAAAAAGAAAAACAATCTCCAAGCCTATTCTAGGATACCTGGACCTAGACGACTTCTAACTGGGCGATTTCTCGGGGTAGGTTGCTATATGAATCCGACCACAAGCTAATTAGCCAGATAGGGACAAAATACAGTGGGAGATATCCGTGCGTAAGTAACGGGTTTTAATTACGCCAAACTACAGTATTTTTGAGGTTACACCTCTTAATCCCCGACCTTAAACACTGATTTCACAGGAGTAAGACTCAAAACAAGTTTCACCCTTGAATTATCTCCTAATGAGTCTGGATGTCCGTAGGGGCCAATGTCTATCAATTTTTAAATTAGGCTTGGGATTGTGAATGCTTGGAAAGTTATTTTTTGGCTAAGGAAGGGTGATGGAATCCTCGTCTTATCTTGTTTATTTAAGTGATACCCTTAGAATTGATTTGTGCAAGTGTAAAGAATATATCAAGCAAGATTCACTCAAAGTGGATAAATCAATCAAATAGTGAGTCCTATTCTATATGTTATGCTCATGTATCTTGCTTCAGCACTAATCAATAGTAAAGTAAATGAATCATAAAGACATGTGCCCTAAGATGCAAATGTCTAAACTAATTTTTAACTTTCAATAAGCTTTTTACTGTTTGTTTATTAGCAATAATGGGTGTGGCATATAAAAAAAATAATAGTTGCAGAGAGCAAATTTTTGCAAAGCAAGCAACCTGCAAAAAAAAATTGTCAGTAGTCACTTAACCTTGCAGTGGAAATGCGGCAAAAGATGCGAAAATGCGACAAGTTTGAGGGTACTTGGCCTTTGCTTTCTAAAGCAGAGGCCCAAGACCACTTATAAGTCACTACACCTACCATTTTCTTGTTTCCAACACCATTAACCTGAAACAGAGAAGGAAACATTCAGATTGAGAAAACAAAGCTAAAACCGTTACCCTCCCCGGCAATGGCGCAAAAAATTTTGTTCGAAAAGTGTATTAAAACGATACAAATACCAGAGTTAAGAGTTCATGATTGATGTGAGTTATGTCCTTCAGTAGTTATGCATATGTCCTTGAAAAACACCTAGAAGGGGGGCGAATTGGTGTTAATACTAATCTAATGATCTTTTTAAACAACTAAGTATAATTGATGCATACGGTCACTTAAAAACAAGAAATTGAAGCCGAATTCCCCGTGAAGAGCTCTAGAACTTCTCCTCTTTGATTCCTATAGATTATGAGTTGAGGTGCGCAATTGTTTTCTTGTAGAGATGAGTGAAGACCGAAAATGCAAGTAAATGAAATGAGTGCTATAATGAAGAGCAAACAAATAATATCACAAGATAGGAATGTAAAGCATAAGTAAGCAAAAAGGAAACCAATCGCAAACACAAGTAATTTGTTATGTGGTTCGAGCGACTGCTCTACGTCCTGCCTCCACCACCATGAAGGATTTCCACAAAATCCGCAAAGAAAATTTTCACACCGGAACCTTTACACCCAAGGGGATTACAATTAGTCTACACAAGACCAGAGTACCCAACTCCAACCAATCTAACCTCTACACAAGAGGGATCTCAACACAAGAAAATACAAGTCACTTGGTGATTAAATGACCACACTCTCTCGTTTATAACTTCTTATAGAGTGGAGATGATTTTTGGCTCAAGAAGTGAAGTGAGAAAAATTTCTGTTGTAAAGAAGTAAAATAGCTTGTAAACCAACTGAAAACTTTAACCAAAAAAAGCACTTTTGAGAATGAAAGAAAGAAAACTTTTCTTTTCTTTTGAAATTTGAAAACAATGAGAATTTTTCTTGTGTTCAACAAAGGACCAATGACATCTATTTATAGGGATTTACTAAATGCATTTCATCATTGAATCTAGGTCAATAGAGCAGAGTATAGCCACCCAAAAATCAGAAATAGTTGAAAGATATATCAAAATCAAAACAGATTCCAAGAAATAGCCGTTGGGCTCTTTTGGCGGCTGTCGGTCGACCGGCCGGTCGACTGGCAAGCCACATGGCAAAAGAGCCGTTGACTTTGGTCGACCGATCCGAACAACCGCAGGCTACACAAACAGAATTTTTGAACTGTCGGTAGATCGGGCTGGTCGACCGATAAAACCCGAGACTAAGGGTCTTGCAGTCAGTCGAAGGTCGGTCGACCGCAAGGTCTGTCGGTCGACCGGCAAACGTGCACAGACGTGCACGCCCAAGGCCACAAGGCCCGATCAACCGGACGGTCGACCGATCTGGCCTGAAATAGATCCGGTCGACCGCCGGGTCGACCGTTAGGCCTGAAATAGATTTTATAAATAAAGAAGTTTAAACTTTGAATAATTTTTATAATATTTTGAAATAGTTTGAAGTTTAAGTAGCATGCTATAGAGGATGAAATACATGTTTTAAGCTAGATGTAAAAATATGAAATATTTTGAGAGATGTATATCAATCAAAACAACTAACCAAAACAAAACTTGTATTTTTGGAAAGTAAAAATGTGTGTGTGAGTTTTCTTGAGCCAATTTATCATAACCTAACTCTTTAACATTACTAATTCTTACAATGTTTCTAGGTGACTACATGATCTTTAATATGGGCTTTTCCATATGCAATGTTGAATAACTTGAATCCTTGATCCCGAATTGAGTCAACTTGTGTCAAAAACACCTTCCTTTAGGGAAGAAAACATCTTGAATTCTTAGAACCCTGAAACACACTTAAACACTAAAATATGATTAGTACAAATAACTATATATGTTTTGTAATCATCAAAACTCCAAAACTGGTTGATTGTAATGAAAAGTCACCTAGAGGGGGGGTGAATAGGTGACGATGCTAATCTAGTGAACTTAATGCGGAATTTAAAAACTTAATGCAAATTACACTCAAGTGCTATCAACAAGTGATGCACACAACCAAGCCAAGCAAATATGAATGAGCAATGTAAATAAATGCAAGGCACAAAGTAAAGAGAGAGTAGAGAGAGAGCCAATGGATCAAGCGCAAACAAAGAGATATGTTCCGAGGTTCGAGCACCCAGCTCTACATCCCCGCCTTCGACACACGAAGGATTTCTAATCCACTATCTAGTCCACAAAGAACTCTCACAAGGAGTACCCAACTCCTCTCTTTACAAATACAACCTCCTCCTTGAGGCACCACTCCAAGCCAACAATCACAACCTCCTCCTTGAGGCAAACTCAAAACTCCCAATCACAAACCAATACAAGGATCACCTCTCAACTAGAGGGATACAACCCAAAGCACAAAGCTAAGAAAAGATTGGGTTACAACTTGGTGGTCACAACAACAACCACAAACAACTTCTTCTTCCACACTAATAACCTATAAATATAGATAGTAGATTTTTGCTCAAGTGTGGAGAAAACCAAAGGAATGGAAATCAGAAATCACAAAGAAAATCCTTGGGAAAAATCAAGAAATCAAGATAGAATAGTTCAATCAAAATTCTTTCCCAAAACCCTTTCTTTGATTTTCCAAACCCTAATGAAAACACCAAATGGATTGTTCAATTCAAGCTCAAAAACTTCTTTTGATTGCTTTGAAAATACCAGAGAATCAGCAAAAATTCGCACAAAAAATCTTTTGGGAAAACCTCTCTCAAATGGGGTATTTATAGGCAATTACAGAAAATAGCCGTTTACAGAACTTTTGCCAGAAATAGCCTTCCGGTCGACCGGGACGGTCGACCGCCCAACGGTCAAATTTAGAACCGTTGTGGCTACCGGTCGACCGCCTCGGTCGACCGAAAATACCTGAGAGCAAACAGCTCTCTGTCGGTCGACCGCTTCGGTCGACCGGATGCAGTGTCAGCCTGCGTGCACGTCAGTCGACCGGAACGGTCGACTGGCTTCTTTATTGCGGTCGACCGTACCAGTCGACCGGAAAAGCCTGGCAGACAAAACAGGTCTGAAATCAGGGGAAAAAATATTATAATAAATCCCACAAAATATCTAAAATTTCACAAAAATAGTTTTATCATTTTATATTGAAATACAAACTTGTGTTAAAAATCCTAACACAAATTTCAAACATATTTGACTATTTTTGTGTCATAGAAATTTTGCCAAAAACCAAAAACCGTATTTTCTAAAACCTTGTATTTTGAATAGAAAATACACATTGTCTAAAACTCATCCATGATACAAAAATATGATATTTAAACACTTTGAAGCATATTGTATATGAATAGAAATTCAATATACAAGAAACATATATATATATCATAATTTTTGTCATTAAGTCCAAAAAATATGTTTTGTTGTAAATACCAAAACATAAAACACATGGAATAGATTATCAAACAAAGTTTGTCTAAACAATTGAAGCATGCATGTATATAGAACAAAACCATGTAAACTTGTTTTGATAAAAAATCTATTCATGAAAACCAAGATCGGTTAAACCTAAAACCGAAAATCAAAACATGAAAGGTGTGTGTTGTGAACTTGAGCTTATCATACTATTCTAATCTTTACAATTAGGATCTAAACCCAAACTAAAACTATGGATACCTAAGTCTTCTTGTAGAGCGCAATCTCCAAGCTAGAGCGCAATCTCCAAGTCGGCTCGATCCAAAAACTCTTGATTCACCGAGCAAGTGCAATGTATGATCTTTGATGCGCGGGCTCTTGAATCAACATGTGCAAGCTTCCAATACATCTTGTTGAAGCTAAACACCAACTAATATCTTGATTAATAAACTGAAACTAAAATCACAAGATAATTAGTACACATAACTACATGAGTTAATCATCATCAAAACTAGAGTGAAAGGCCTTTGGGCCAACAATCTCCCCCTTTTTGATGATGACAAAACTCATGGAGTTATATATGCATGGATTAAAGTAAAGCTTCAAAAAAAGCTCCCCCTTAACTCATGCATAGGAATAAACAAACAATAAGATGCATATAAACAGGGTTCTTGACATAAAATGAATATGCATATGAAACATGCTATTGATTCCAATTAAAACAAAACAACTAAATTACCAAAAAACATGCTCTTGATACCAATGGATAAAAACAAAGCTCATAATGCTCTTGATACCAATACCAATGGAGATGAAATGAACATAAAACTGAAAACTCATGCATATCAACTCCAATAAATCTTCTCCCTCTTTTTGTCAATCATCAACAAAGGGGTAAAAACAAAAAGATATGAATTCTTCTCCCCCTAAATATATGAAACAAAGAATAAACAAACTACTTCAAGGGGTGAAACAAAAAATTATACCAATTAAAAAAGTGTCAAAGA
This sequence comes from Agave tequilana, assembly GCA_038442645.1. NCBI lineage: Eukaryota > Viridiplantae > Streptophyta > Magnoliopsida > Asparagales > Asparagaceae > Agave > Agave tequilana. The sequence continues at coordinate 53,681 of JAVJIF010006081.1, read as the reverse complement.
AGTGCATTATGATATCAATAGAAAGTGATCATAAAAACATTTAAGAAATGCCTACCAATTACCAATTGAAAGTAAGAGGGGCATTGAAAACAAATATGATCCCAATTGAAATTAAAACATATTGAAAATAAAACACATGATACCAATTTGAGTGAACAAATGCATCTTGATACCAATTGAAAATATATATCGTTATAAGCATATGATACCATTAAAAATCAATAATCATTCTTAAATCATTTTTTTTTCTCATAAAGTTAGGGAGTGGGAAACAAAACAATGGTAAACTAAATACCAATTGAAAAATTGAAATGTGAGTTTTCTCCCCCTTTATGAAATACCAACTAACATATGCTTAAGCTAGAAATAAGATACCAATTGAAAACTAAGTCAATTGAAATAATGTTAAAGCTCAAGCTTAGCATAAGCAAGATAATGATAATGCTTGTATATAGAAACCAATTGAAATTGAATCAATTGAAAATGATGGTCATTAAAAAAAAATCAAGCTAAGCATAAACAAAATTTGTGCTTCAAGATATAGGGATATAATAAGCACAAATAAATCATCTATATATGTATGTAAAAGATAGATATCAATTGAAATTTGATACTATATGAAGTGCAAGCATACATATATAAAATACAAACATATATGAGTATACAAAAAGATGTCATATTGATACCAATTGAAAGAGTTCAATGATACCAATTGAAACAACAATAAATACAAGTGTATAACTCATATTCACTACCACCCAATCATGTGCAAGTTTAAAATGATTTTCATTATAAAGCATACATGAACATGATCTCCCATCCAACCACCCTTAGAAGGTAGGGGTTTTCAAAAAAATAGATTTGAAAGTGTAGTTTGTTTGAAAATCTCTACCAAAAGTGAAGAACACGAACTAGTTTTGGAAAATCTAGAAAAACTAGAACGAGATCCTTCAAATAGGGAAATGAAAACAAATAGTTTTTCATGAAATACATGTAAATCACATGGCACTAAACACTCAAAGTTCATAAAGCCCATATCATAGTCTCATGAAAACAAATCATGAGTAAACAATAAAGTGAGTGAACAAGTGTTATGTGACACATATCAATCATGAAAATATTCAATTAAGCTCATGTGAAATTCCTTAAAAACATGAAACCATGAAAAATCAAAATTTTCATAAAAACACAATTTATACTTCAAGGCATATGTATGTCATATACAAACCAACGCATACATACATATCCTAAACATGATGAGTCCACAAAGTATATGCATGAATGCACGTGGCTCAAGGATGTACATGTATACTCAATAGTTTGGACAAGATAGACATATACATGAAGTTAAAACAAAACATGTAAAATGATGAATACAAGTCAAATGCAAGAATCATCAAAACTAGATTATACTAGTACATCAAGTGAATACAAATGAGCGTTTAAGCACAAACATATATAAAGGTCTATTTGTAGCTCACTAGTTGTACAAGTATAAATCCTAGTCTTAATGAAAACTATCATTCAAGCAGGTAGTCAAAACATGAAGCATAAAAACATGAATTATTAAAACAAAAGAATCATAGTCAACCATATGATTTGCATGACAAAGACATGTGCATTAGAACTATGATCAACATGATAGCTAAACATAAAGAGAACACAAAATATGGGTCCATACTAAACATGGGTGTCTCAACCACTAATCATGTAAAGCATAAGTCTAATAAACATGACAAATATCATACTAAAACATGAGTCATCAAAACAAATCATCATATAAACATCCAAATGGTCATAATGCAAATGTATGTGCATTAGATCTAGGGCATACATGTTAGTTCTAAACAAGGTGAGAACACTAAATATAGATCCATATGAAACATGGGTGCTCAAGTAACTAAACATGTATAACACTAATCTAACTAACATAGCATAAGCATAATGAACAATGAAACAAAACATGCTATGAATAGATGAACATGGAAAGTATGCAAATAAAAATGGGAGTTAGAGAATGATACCAAAACCGATGAAGGTGCATCTCTAGTTCTCCAAAACATGGTGGTCCTCTCCACCTAATTTCCTTGAGAGTGAAGCATCCAAATGGTTCTCCTTTTAGCTTAGAATGCATCCACCTCAAGGCACCAATACCCTCACGTGACGCGAGAGCTCCCACCTACATCAAAAGTCAAAGAGGTGGATCTTGGTACCCATTTCTTTGTGGGTCCACGGGGGTTAGTATCTTTTCTAACCCAAACATAATTAGTTGCTAAATTTTCATGATAAATGCGATCATAACAAAATCTAGCAAGGTGGCCTTTTCGACCACAATGTGTACATGTGTACACGTGAACATACATATGATGGTGGTGATCATGAAAAGCATGTGTATGCCTAGATGGGTGTGCATGCAAGGTTAGAACTTGTTTCTTGCGAATCAAGGTTTCCAATCGTGTGTGATTCATGGCACAATGGCTCAAAGTGGAGCCCAAACTATCAACACTTTTCTTCAAAACAAGTATATCATTTTCAATGTTAGAAGATAAAGTGGAGTATGCAATAGGTGTGCTAGAACATGAAGCAACATTAGCATGGCAAACATCAATCTCTTTTTGCAAAGATTTATTTTTAATCAAAACCAAATCCAATTCTCTAGTAATTGAATCAATATCATTTTTCAAAGTAAGATTTTCTTTAAAGTAAAATCCAATTTTGAAGATAAAATCTCATTGTGCTTTACAACATCATCACAATCATTTTTTGTTTTCAAAAATTCATTTTTCCTTTAAAGCAAGTTCAAGTTGAGATTTAAGTGAGTCACATTCACTTGCAATCTCTTCCTTCTCTTGCAAAACCAATTCAAAATTAGAGCATAAATCCTTTAATTCATTTTTCAACACAAGATTATCTTCTTTCAACAAATCATGTTTTTCCAACAAATTTTCAAGCTTTTGAGCAAGTTCCATATTTAAAGTTTGAACTTCAAAACAACCATGGCAATAGGAACTAGAGCTATCATCAATATGAGAATCCGATTGTACCTCAAGGGAGTTCTTCCCTTGGACCATGAGGCATTGCTCTTCGGACTTTTCTCTTTTAGATCTCCTCATCTTGTTAATTATCCTTGGAAGCTCGGGAGACGTCAAGATGCTCCAAACTGCAAAAGCCGAATCATAGTGATCAAAAACGGGTAAAAGAAATTCATTTAGAGATGCTCTAAGTGCTCTAAGTGCTAATGCATTGGCCTTCTTATGCTTGCTACTATTAGGGAGGGATTCTATGGTAATGGCTTGATAAACTAGATGACCTAGTGTTTTTAAATGCCTAGTCATATCCACCTTCCAAGTATCAAGTCTAAAATGGTCAAACATAGGAGGGCTAGCCATGAGTGCAAACTAGTATGAGTGCAAATGATAATTGCAAATGAAGATTAGCAAACCAAGATCACTCCTAGGTGGTTAAACCTAAATATCAGGAGCACTAGCTCTGATACCAATTGAAAAGTCACCTAGAGGGGGGTGAATAGGTGACGATGCTAATCTAGTGAACTTAATGCGGAATTTAAAAACTTAATGCAAATTACACTCAAGTGCTATCAACAAGTGATGCACACAACCAAGCCAAGCAAATATGAATGAGCAATGTAAATAAATGCAAGGCACAAAGTAAAGAGAGAGTAGAGAGAGAGCCAATGGATCAAGCGCAAACAAAGAGATATGTTCCGAGGTTCGAGCACCCAGCTCTACATCCCCGCCTTCGACACACGAAGGATTTCTAATCCACTATCTAGTCCACAAAGAACTCTCACAAGGAGTACCCAACTCCTCTCTTTACAAATACAACCTCCTCCTTGAGGCACCACTCCAAGCCAACAATCACAACCTCCTCCTTGAGGCAAACTCAAAACTCCCAATCACAAACCAATACAAGGATCACCTCTCAACTAGAGGGATACAACCCAAAGCACAAAGCTAAGAAAAGATTGGGTTACAACTTGGTGGTCACAACAACAACCACAAACAACTTCTTCTTCCACACTAATAACCTATAAATATAGATAGTAGATTTTTGCTCAAGTGTGGAGAAAACCAAAGGAATGGAAATCAGAAATCACAAAGAAAATCCTTGGAAAAATCAAGAAATCAAGATAGAATAGTTCAATCAAAATTCTTTCCCAAAAACCCTTTCTTTGATTTTCCAAACCCTAATGAAAACACCAAATGGATTGTTCAATTCAAGCTCAAAAACTTCTTTTGATTGCTTTGAAAATACCAGAGAATCAGCAAAAATTCGCACAAAAAATCTTTTGGGAAAACCTCTCTCAAATGGGGTATTTATAGGCAATTACAGAAAATAGCCGTTTACAGAACTTTTGCCAGAAATAGCCTTCCGGTCGACCGGGACGGTCGACCGCCCAACGGTCAAATTTAGAACCGTTGTGGCTACCGGTCGACCGCCTCGGTCGACCGAAAATACCTGAGAGCAAACAGCTCTCTGTCGGTCGACCGCTTCGGTCGACCGGATGCAGTGTCAGCCTGCGTGCACGTCAGTCGACCGGAACGGTCGACTGGCTTCTTTATTGCGGTCGACCGTACCAGTCGACCGGAAAAGCCTGGCAGACAAAACAGGTCTGAAATCAGGGGAAAAAATATTATAATAAATCCCACAAAATATCTAAAATTTCACAAAAATAGTTTTATCATTTTATATTGAAATACAAACTTGTGTTAAAAATCCTAACACAAATTTCAAACATATTTGACTATTTTTGTGTCATAGAAATTTTGCCAAAAACCAAAAACCGTATTTTCTAAAACTTGTATTTTGAATAGAAAATACACATTGTCTAAAACTCATCCATGATACAAAAATATGATATTTAAACACTTTGAAGCATATTGTATATGAATAGAAATTCAATATACAAGAAACATATATATATATCATAATTTTTGTCATTAAGTCCAAAAAATATGTTTTGTTGTAAATACCAAAACATAAAACACATGGAATAGATTATCAAACAAAGTTTGTCTAAACAATTGAAGCATGCATGTATATAGAACAAAACCATGTAAACTTGTTTTGATAAAAAATCTATTCATGAAAACCAAGATCGGTTAAACCTAAAACCGAAAATCAAAACATGAAAGGTGTGTGTTGTGAACTTGAGCTTATCATACTATTCTAATCTTTACAATTAGGATCTAAACCCAAACTAAAACTATGGATACCTAAGTCTTCTTGTAGAGCGCAATCTCCAAGCTAGAGCGCAATCTCCAAGTCGGCTCGATCCAAAAACTCTTGATTCACCGAGCAAGTGCAATGTATGATCTTTGATGCGCGGGCTCTTGAATCAACATGTGCAAGCTTCCAATACATCTTGTTGAAGCTAAACACCAACTAATATCTTGATTAATAAACTGAAACTAAAATCACAAGATAATTAGTACACATAACTACATGAGTTAATCATCATCAAAACTAGAGTGAAAGGCCTTTGGGCCAACAATCTCCCCCTTTTTGATGATGACAAAACTCATGGAGTTATATATGCATGGATTAAAGTAAAGCTTCAAAAAAAGCTCCCCCTTAACTCATGCATAGGAATAAACAAACAATAAGATGCATATAAACAGGGTTCTTGACATAAAATGAATATGCATATGAAACATGCTATTGATTCCATTAAAACAAAACAACTAAATTACCAAAAAACATGCTCTTGATACCAATGGATAAAAACAAAGCTCATAATGCTCTTGATACCAATACCAATGGAGATGAAATGAACATAAAACTGAAAACTCATGCATATCAACTCCAATAAATCTTCTCCCTCTTTTTGTCAATCATCAACAAAGGGTAAAAACAAAAAGATATGAATTCTTCTCCCCCTAAATATATGAAACAAAGAATAAACAAACTACTTCAAGGGGTGAAACAAAAAATTATACCAATTAAAAAAGTGTCAAAGAAGTGCATTATGATATCAATAGAAAGTGATCATAAAAACATTTAAGAAATGCCTACCAATTACCAATTGAAAGTAAGAGGGGCATTGAAAACAAATATGATCCCAATTGAAATTAAAACATATTGAAAATAAAACACATGATACCAATTTGAGTGAACAAATGCATCTTGATACCAATTGAAAATATATATCGTTATAAGCATATGATACCAATTAAAAATCAATAATCATTCTTAAATCATTTTTTTTTCTCATAAAGTTAGGGAGTGGGAAACAAAACCAATGGTAAACTAAATACCAATTGAAAAATTGAAATGTGAGTTTTCTCCCCCTTTATGAAATACCAACTAAACATATGCTTAAGCTAGAAATAAGATACCAATTGAAAACTAAGTCAATTGAAATAATGTTAAAGCTCAAGCTTAGCATAAGCAAGATAATGATAATGCTTGTATATAGAAACCAATTGAAATTGAATCAATTGAAAATGATGGTCATTAAAAAAAAATCAAGCTAAGCATAAACAAAATTTGTGCTTCAAGATATAGGGATATAATAAGCACAAATAAATCATCTATATATGTATGTAAAAGATAGATATCAATTGAAATTTGATACTATATGAAGTGCAAGCATACATATATAAAATACAAACATATATGAGTATACAAAAAGATGTCATATTGATACCAATTGAAAGAGTTCAATGATACCAATTGAAACAACAATAAATACAAGTGTATAACTCATATTCACTACCACCCAATCATGTGCAAGTTTAAAATGATTTTCATTATAAAGCATACATGAACATGATCTCCCATCCAACCACCCTTAGAAGGTAGGGGTTTTCAAAAAAATAGATTTGAAAGTGTAGTTTGTTTGAAAATCTCTACCAAAGTGAAGAACACGAACTAGTTTTGGAAATCTAGAAAAACTAGAACGAGATCCTTCAAATAGGGAAATGAAAACAAAATAGTTTTTCATGAAATACATGTAAATCACATGGCACTAAACACTCAAAGTTCATAAAGCCCATATCATAGTCTCATGAAAACAAATCATGAGTAAACAATAAAGTGAGTGAACAAGTGTTATGTGACACATATCAATCATGAAAATATTCAATTAAGCTCATGTGAAATTCCTTAAAAACATGAAACCATGAAAAATCAAAATTTTCATAAAAACACAATTTATACTTCAAGGCATATGTATGTCATATACAAACCAACGCATACATACATATCCTAAACATGATGAGTCCACAAAGTATATGCATGAATGCACGTGGCTCAAGGATGTACATGTATACTCAATAGTTTGGACAAGATAGACATATACATGAAGTTAAAACAAAACATGTAAAATGATGAATACAAGTCAAATGCAAGAATCATCAAAACTAGATTATACTAGTACATCAAGTGAATACAAATGAGCGTTTAAGCACAAACATATATAAAGGTCTATTTGTAGCTCACTAGTTGTACAAGTATAAATCCTAGTCTTAATGAAAACTATCATTCAAGCAGGTAGTCAAAACATGAAGCATAAAAACATGAATTATTAAAACAAAAGAATCATAGTCAACCATATGATTTGCATGACAAAGACATGTGCATTAGAACTATGATCAACATGATAGCTAAACATAAAGAGAACACAAAATATGGGTCCATACTAAACATGGGTGTCTCAACCACTAATCATGTAAAGCATAAGTCTAATAAACATGACAAATATCATACTAAAACATGAGTCATCAAAACAAATCATCATATAAACATCCAAATGGTCATAATGCAAATGTATGTGCATTAGATCTAGGGCATACATGTTAGTTCTAAACAAGGTGAGAACACTAAATATAGATCCATATGAAACATGGGTGCTCAAGTAACTAAACATGTATAACACTAATCTAACTAACATAGCATAAGCATAATGAACAATGAAACAAAACATGCTATGAATAGATGAACATGGAAAGTATGCAAATAAAAATGGAGTTAGAGAATGATACCAAAACCGATGAAGGTGCATCTCTAGTTCTCCAAAACATGGTGGTCCTCTCCACCTAATTTCCTTGAGAGTGAAGCATCCAAATGGTTCTCCTTTTAGCTTAGAATGCATCCACCTCAAGGCACCAATACCCTCACGTGACGCGAGAGCTCCCACCTACATCAAAAGTCAAAGAGGTGGATCTTGGTACCCATTTCTTTGTGGGTCCACGGGGGTTAGTATCTTTTCTAACCCAAACATAATTAGTTGCTAAATTTTCATGATAAATGCGATCATAACAAAATCTAGCAAGGTGGCCTTTTCGACCACAATGTGTACATGTGTACACGTGAACATACATATGATGGTGGTGATCATGAAAAGCATGTGTATGCCTAGATGGGTGTGCATGCAAGGTTAGAACTTGTTCTTGCGAATCAAGGTTTCCAATCGTGTGTGATTCATGGCACAATGGCTCAAAGTGGAGCCCAAACTATCAACACTTTTCTTCAAAACAAGTATATCATTTTCAATGTTAGAAGATAAAGTGGAGTATGCAATAGGTGTGCTAGAACATGAAGCAACATTAGCATGGCAAACATCAATCTCTTTTTGCAAAGATTTATTTTTAATCAAAACCAAATCCAATTCTCTAGTAATTGAATCAATATCATTTTTCAAAGTAAGATTTTCTTTAAAAGTAAAATCCAATTTTGAAGATAAAATCTCATTGTGCTTTACAACATCATCACAATCATTTTTGTTTTTCAAAAATTCATTTTCCTTTAAAGCAAGTTCAAGTTGAGATTTAAGTGAGTCACATTCACTTGCAATCTCTTCCTTCTCTTGCAAAACCAATTCAAAATTAGAGCATAAATCCTTTAATTCATTTTTCAACACAAGATTATCTTCTTTCAACAAATCATGTTTTTCCAACAAATTTTCAAGCTTTTGAGCAAGTTCCATATTTAAAGTTTGAACTTCAAAACAACCATGGCAATAGGAACTAGAGCTATCATCAATATGAGAATCCGATTGTACCTCAAGGGAGTTCTTCCCTTGGACCATGAGGCATTGCTCTTCGGACTTTTTCTCTTTTAGATCTCCTCATCTTGTTAATTATCCTTGGAAGCTCGGGAGACGTCAAGATGCTCCAAACTGCAAAAGCCGAATCATAGTGATCAAAAACGGGTAAAAGAAATTCATTTAGAGATGCTCTAAGTGCTCTAAGTGCTAATGCATTGGCCTTCTTATGCTTGCTACTATTAGGGAGGGATTCTATGGTAATGGCTTGATAAACTAGATGACCTAGTGTTTTTAAATGCCTAGTCATATCCACCTTCCAAGTATCAAGTCTAAAATGGTCAAACATAGGAGGGCTAGCCATGAGTGCAAACTAGTATGAGTGCAAATGATAATTGCAAATGAAGATTAGCAAACCAAGATCACTCCTAGGTGGTTAAACCTAAATATCAGGAGCACTAGCTCTGATACCAATTGAAAAGTCACCTAGAGGGGGGGTGAATAGGTGACGATGCTAATCTAGTGAACTTAATGCGGAATTTAAAAACTTAATGCAAATTACACTCAAGTGCTATCAACAAGTGATGCACACAACCAAGCCAAGCAAATATGAATGAGCAATGTAAATAAATGCAAGGCACAAAGTAAAGAGAGAGTAGAGAGAGAGCCAATGGATCAAGCGCAAACAAAGAGATATGTTCCGAGGTTCGAGCACCCAGCTCTACATCCCCGCCTTCGACACACGAAGGATTTCTAATCCACTATCTAGTCCACAAAGAACTCTCACAAGGAGTACCCAACTCCTCTCTTTACAAATACAACCTCCTCCTTGAGGCACCACTCCAAGCCAACAATCACAACCTCCTCCTTGAGGCAAACTCAAAACTCCCAATCACAAACCAATACAAGGATCACCTCTCAACTAGAGGGATACAACCCAAAGCACAAAGCTAAGAAAAGATTGGGTTACAACTTGGTGGTCACAACAACAACCACAAACAACTTCTTCTTCCACACTAATAACCTATAAATATAGATAGTAGATTTTTGCTCAAGTGTGGAGAAAACCAAAGGAATGGAAATCAGAAATCACAAAGAAAATCCTTGGGAAAAATCAAGAAATCAAGATAGAATAGTTCAATCAAAATTCTTTCCCAAAAACCCTTTCTTTGATTTTCCAAACCCTAATGAAAACACCAAATGGATTGTTCAATTCAAGCTCAAAAACTTCTTTTGATTGCTTTGAAAACACCAGAGAATCAGCAAAAATTCGCACAAAAAATCTTTTGGGAAAACCTCTCTCAAATGGGGTATTTATAGGCAATTACAGAAAATAGCCGTTTACAGAACTTTTGCCAGAAATAGCCTTCCGGTCGACCGGGACGGTCGACCGCCCAACGGTCAAATTTTAGAACCGTTGTGGCTACCGGTCGACCGCCTCGGTCGACCGAAAATACCTGAGAGCAAACAGCTCTCTGTCGGTCGACCGCTTTCGGTCGACCGGATGCAGTGTCAGCCTGCGTGCACGTATCCGTGCACTTCAGTCGACCGGAACGGTCGACTGGCTTCTTTATTGCGGTCGACCGTACCAGTCGACCGGAAAAGCCTGGCAGACAAAAACAGGTCTGAAATCAGGGGAAAAAATATTATAATAAATCCCACAAAATCTCTAAAATTTCACAAAAATAGTTTTATCATTTTATATTGAAATACAAACTTGTGTTAAAAATCCTAACACAAATTTCAAACATATTTGACTATTTTTGTGTCATAGAAATTTTGCCAAAAACCAAAAACCGTATTTTCTAAAACCTTGTATTTTGAATAGAAAATACACATTGTCTAAAACTCATCCATGATACAAAAATATGATATTTAAACACTTTGAAGCATATTGTATATGAATAGAAATTCAATATACAAGAAACATATATATATATCATGATTTTTGTCATTAAGTCCAAAAATATGTTTTGTTGTAAATACCAAAACATAAAACACATGGAATAGATTATCAAACAAAGTTTGTCTAAACAATTGAAGCATGCATGTATATAGAACAAAACCATGTAAACTTGTTTTGATAAAAAATCTATTTATGAAAACCAAGATCGGTTAAACCTAAAACCGAAAATCAAAACATGAAAGGTGTGTGTTGTGAACTTGAGCTTATCATACTATTCTAATCTTTACAATTAGGATCTAAACCCAAACTAAAACTATGGATACCTAAGTCTTCTTGTAGAGCGCAATCTCCAAGCTAGAGCGCAATCTCAAGTCGGCTCGATCCAAAAACTCTTGATTCACCGAGCAAGTGCAATGTATAATCTTTGATGCGCGGGCTCTTGAATCAACATGTGCAAGCTTCCAATACATCTTGTTGAAGCTAAACACCAACTAATATCTTGATTAATAAACTGAAACTAAAATCACAAGATAATTAGTACACATAACTACATGAGTTAATCATCATCAAAAGTAGAGTGAAAGGCCTTTGGGCCAACATGTAACCTTGGGCAAACAACCTCCCCCTTTTTGATGATGACAAAACATATGAGTTATTTATCAAAAAAATAGGAAAGGAGCTTGGAGGCTCCACCTCAAATCATACTATATCATGCTATATACATGAATGAATAGTATGAAAAAGAAAACATCAAAAACAATAACTCAAAACTTAAACAAAAACAATAACTCAAAACTTAAACTAACTTTTTCTCCCCCTTTTTGTCATACATCAAAAAGGGTAAAAATAATATTTGAAAAAATGAAAGAAAATTTCATGAATCCATAACGCAAACATTCAATTCACCACAAATGAAAGAAATCTATTATAGTCTAGTGGTTTTGTAAAAATATCGGCAAGCTGAAAATCGGTAGAAACATAGTCAATTTCAATATCACCTTTCTCATAATAATCTCTAAGAAAGTGATATCGAATGTCAATGTTCTTAGTCTTACTATGTTGATTTGAATTTTTAGTCATATGAATAGTACTAGTATTATTACAAAATATTTTAATATGGTCATAATGCAATTCATAGTCAAGGAGAGTGTGTTTCATCCAAAGGACTTGTGCACAATAAGCTCCCCCTGCAACATACTCCGCCTCAGCGGTTGACAGGGCTACCGAATTTTATTTCTTAAAAGACCATGAAACAAGATAATTACCGAGAAATTGACATGTTCCAGTTGTACTCTTCCTATCCACTCTACAACCCGCACAGTCGGCATCCGAAAACTCGTCATTGAAAATTGTCCGATTTTCAGATACCACAACCTATTTCAATTGTGCCCTTAAGGTATCTAATAATACGTTTTACCGCAATCAAATGGGACTCTTTAGGACACGATTGAAATCAATCACAAAGACATACACAAAACATAATGTCTGGCCTACTAGCCGTTAAATACAATAAACTACCAATCATGCTACGATAGAGTTTAATGTCTACATTTGTACCTTGTTCATCCTTGTCAAGCTTTGTGGTGGTAGCCATAGGAGTTTTGCTTGTCTTAGCCCCTTCAAGCCCAAATTTCTTGATAAGTTCTTTCGTGTACTTGGCTTGATTGATGAAAATCCCATCCTTTCTTTGCTTGATTTGGAGACCAAGGAAGTAGTTAAGCTCACCCATCATAGACATCTCAAATTCCTCCTTCATGCATGATTCAAAAACTTTGCAAAGATTTTCATTAGTAGAACCAAATATGATATCATCAATATATATTTGAACTATAAGTATATCATTTTTAACATGTTTGGTAAACAAAGTAGTATCTATTTTTCCTTTAATAAAACCATTTGAAATAAGAAATGAGGAAAGTTTTTCATACCAAGCCCCAGGGGCTTGTTTTAAACCATAAAGAGCTTTGTTTAGTTTGAAAACAAATTTCGGATGTGTAGGATCAACAAACCCGGGGGGTTGTTCAACATACACTTCCTCTTCAATAAATCCATTTAAGAAAGCACTTTTTACATCCATTTGAAAAAGTTTAAAATCTTTATATGAAGCAAATACAAGTGTCATCTGAAAAAGACACCTAGAGGGGGGGGTGAATAGGTGTAAATGCTAATCTAGAATACAAATGCAAAACTAAGTGCGCTAAATGCGGAAGCTAATGCAAATTATACACAAACTAATACAATACAACAAGTGTAGCCGAATTCCCCTTGCGAGGCTCTGGACTAACTCCCCTTGATTCCCCTTGAAATGGGTTGAGGTGCTATGTGAAGCTCTTGTTGGATGAGTATAAGTTAGGCACACACACACAAGCAATCCAAGCAATGTGCACACACAATCAAGCCAAGCAATCAAGGATATAGCAATATGAATTATGCAATGGCAACACAAGCAATGTAAATGATATGCCAATAAGAATGATGCTATGCACAAATATAAAGTGAGAGAGAGTTAAAGAGACAAGTGGAGCAAACGCAAACACAACGATATGTTTCGAGGTTCGAGCACCTTGCTCTACATCCCCGCCTACACCACCGTGTAGGATTTCCAATCCACTATGTCCCACCGAGGGAACCTCTACCGAAGAGGATTTGTTACAACACTAGGAGTACCAAACTCCTCTCTCAAACAACCACCTCACAACCGAGGGGTAGGCCCGTAGCCAAATACAACAACCAACCAACACCTCTACCGAAGAGGGTTTACAACCAAATCTCCACCTCTCACTAGAGGGAGCAAACCAATCACCCGATCACCTCTACCTAAGAGGGATACAACAAGAATAAGGGTGTACAACAAGTGGTTCCAAAAACCACAAACTCAATCTCTCTTTTTTTTCTCTTTTCTTTTCCACAAAAACAAGATCCTAAATAGATTAGGATAGAAGATAGCTCAAGTGTGGAAAACTAGGTGTTTGGAAAACAAGCAACAAAGAAAAACACTTGGAAAATCCTTGCAAAAGATATAGAGTGAAAACCAAGACAAATCTCCCAAATTCCTATTTTCTTTGATTTTTCCAAAAACCTAAAACAATAAAGATTAAGTCTTTTTAGCACAAAAACTATTTTGAAAACTTGTTTAAACACTAGAGAAACACAGAAATTTTTCTCCTTGAAAACCTTGGCCAAAAACCCAAAGAGATGGGGTTTATATAGACCCAATACAAAACTAGCCGTTAGAGCTGAGCTGGCAGCTCTGACAGGCAACGGTCGATCGGCCAGTCGACCGTCCAACGGTCATATTTTGACCCGTTGGAGCTACCGGTCGACCGCCCGGTCGACCCAAACTAACAGAGAGCAGAGCTCTCTGCAGCGGTCGACCGTCCGGTCGACCCAAGCAAAACAGACAGCAGAGCTCTCGGCCCGGTCGACCGGTACGGTCGACCGTCCCAAGTCTGCCAAACGTGCACAGATCTGTGCACGTCCGGTCGACCGGCCCGGTCAACCGGACTTCAGCCAAGTCGACTAATTAGGTTAGTAGTCGACTGGTTGAAGCCTGGAACAGATTTATGCGTCAGAAAAACAGTTAGAAATATTTTCTAGAAATCTTTTAACACTTCAAAAATTCTATAAAACTTGTTTTATCTTTTTGTATTGAAACATAAACAAGTGATAAAAATTTCAAGACATATATCAACATATCAATTCATTTTTGTGTCTTGCCAATTTTATCAAAAACAAAACTTATATTTTTATCAAACTTGGTTTTTCAACACATGAATAGGGATATCAAAATAAGTTTGTTTAGCACGTTTAAACCATGTATGTATATCTAGAACATATCTATATACATAGAAGTAAAGTAAAATTGTTTTGATCTACTATTCATGAAAACCAAATCCAAAACATAAAAAACGTGTGTGTTTGTGTACTTGAGCATATCAACTATACTAAACTTTACAAATGGATCTAAACACACTATCTAAACTAGGATACCTAAGTCTTTGAGTCATCAAGAAGACTTGCTCCCAAACGCGATCCACCGAGTGCAAAGGTATGATCTTTAAGCTTTGGCACCGGAATCACCATGATAAGCTTCCAAACACCTCTTGTTGAAGCTATCACCAAACTAATATCTTGGTTAATGATATGAAACTTAAACAATACAAGATTATTAGTAAACATAACTACATGAGTTAATCATCATCAAAACTAGGGTGGAAGGCCTTTGGCCAACAATCTCCCCCTTTTGATGATGACAAAACTCATGGAGTTATATATGCATGGATTAAAGTAAAACTTCAAGGAAGCTCCCCCTTAACTCATGCATAGCCAAATAAACATAATAATATGCATGAAGGCTCTTAAAAACATGAATGCACAAATATGAATAAACAATAAAGGTTCTAGATACCAATGAAATATTTAAAGCAAAGCATACTCTAGATACCAATTAACAAATAAACATTTTCTAGATGCTCTAGATACCAATAAACATACATTAAACTATATTAAACTTATATATGCAAAAAAAACATAACTATGCATATATATAAAACTCACAAATAATTCTCCCCCTTTTTGTCAATCATCAACAAAGGGGTAAACATTCAAAAACTATAAATAAAATGAGGGGTAAAAATTTTTCTCCCCCTTTTTTGTGTCAATCAAAACAATACAAACAATGGTCTCCCCCTTTTTGTCTAAAACAAAAACAAAGTCAATAAGGGGTGACTACAAACATGATATCAATTAAAAATATGTCAATGAAGCATCTTGATACCAAATGAAGATAAACAAAGATTAATAAATGTTATATGCTATATACATTTATGAAGAGGAAGACGCTAAGTTAGCTTCCCTACACATATGAGTTACATGAAGAAAGGAAGACACGCCCTAATTCACAAAACACAAAATATGTAATGCATAAAAGGAGATGTGAAGCTCCCCCTACACACGTGTACCACATAAGGAAGAGTTGTCAAGCTCTTCAATACAAGATACACTCAACATGAATTTATACACATATAGGCAATGTAAAATAAATATGTTTTTCCTTAAACAAAATTTTGAGATACCAATTTTAAACATTTAACATAAACATCTTGATATCATTAAGAGAAATGTGTTCTTTTAAACATATGATACCAATTTGAAACTATATTTTAACATAAAGCAAGGGAGTGGAAATCAAATACCAATTGAAAGACAACATCAAATTTTCTCCCCCTTTATGAAATACCAACTAAACATATGCATAAGCTTGTTAAGATACCAATTGAAAACAAATCAAACAATAGAAATTTTTTTCAAGCTTAGCATAAACAAGTATATATACGTATGAAAGTTAGATACCAATTGACATTGATATTCTTGAAAGAGTAAGCATACATATACAAAACATATATGAGTATACAAAAAGATCAAAATTGATACCAATTAAAAGTGTTCAATGATACCAATTGAATGAATAGAGTCAAGTGTATATCTCATATTATAACGAAGAATATGAACTAGTTAAAATGAAAAGTTTTGTTAACTAGTACGAAATCCTTCAAGTAAGGAATAAATACAAATCATTTTTCATAAAAATAAAATCCACATGATAATCAACACTCTAATCCAATTAAGCATAAAAATGTCTCATGAAAACAAAACATGAGCAAATAATAAATGTGAGTGTACAAGTCAAGTATGGAGATCACAATCATGAAAATTTGTTCAATTAAGTTCAATTATTCCTTTAAACAAGAAAACTAAAAATTAATATTATTTAATCTTCAAGGCATATGTATGTCTAATACAAACCAAAGTATACATACATATCCAAGATACAAACGAGTCCACAAGGATATATGCATGAAGGCACGTGGCTCAAAAAGGATATTCATGTATATCTAATAGTTTGGACAAGGTAAACATATACATGAAGTTTAAATACCAATTCAAAGAAAACATGAAAAGCATGAAAAGTATGAAAATTTAGCTTTTCATTAAAACAATTTGATACCAATTCTTTTCAAGGTATATGTATGATTTGTCAACACAAGAAGTATACATACATATCCCTTAAACACACTTTGAGTCCATAATAGATATTTGCATGAAAGGCAAATGACTCAAGGGGTATACATGTATATCTTCAAGTTTGGCAAAATACACATATACATGAAATGAAAACTCATAATCATAAAAACAAATACCAAAAATGGAATACAAGTTTAAAATGTATGAATCATCAAAACTAGACTATACTAGCACATCTAATGGGAACAAACAAGCATTCAATCCCAAACATATATAGATTTGTTTGTAGCCCATCATATGTACAAATATAAATCCTAGTCTTAATGAAAACTAACATCTAAACATATATTCAAAACATGAAGTATCAAAACAAACACGAATATTATTTTGCTATATAAAACATGCAAAGATTCATCAAAAATTCTTTTATCAAACTTCTAGGTATATGTATAATTCATCCAATTTAACAATATACATACATATCCCAACCGTAAACGAGTCTATTAAAAGTATTTACATGAAGGCAAAAGACTCATGGGTATACATGTATATTTATTAGGTTTGAATTCAAAATACATATACATGAAGTAAAACATGAAAATAGGCATAGCAAGTATAAATGAAGGAATCATCAAAACTAGCTTATACATGTGCATATAGTGGGTACAAATGAGCATGAAGTGCAAACATATAAAAGTCGATTTGTTCTCACTATGTGTACATGCATACATGCAAGTTTTGATAAATCTACATCTAAACTAGTTTATACCACATGAAGCATAAAACAAAACAAAAAAAATCATCATGAGAAAACTAAACATGATTACTATGTAAATTCACATGTATTAGATTCATGATGTACATTATGAAAAGTCACCTAGAGGGGGGGGGTGAATAGGTGACAATGCTAATCAAGGGGCAAATTAAAAATTAAAGCTACAACAATCACCAAGCAAGAGTCACAAGATGAATGCAAGCAAGTAAGTATGATGAGCAAGTAATAAGTGCAAGCAAAGTAGAGTAAGAATTGCAAGAATGTAAACCAATCGCAAACACAAGGATATGTTATCGAGGTTCGAGCACCCAGCTCTACTCCCCGCCTTCCCCAGAAGGATTCTAGCTACTTCCACTATCACAAAGATCTCAATTACAATGGAGTACCCAACTCCACAATCTCAGTACAAGTAATTTCCTTGGTAGTCAAAAGACCACAAACTCTCTCTTTCAAATATCTCTTCCCTTACAAAGGTCCTTAGAGAATATTGAGTAGGAATGAAGCTCTTTTGTGTGTAAGGAAAAGAAATTGAAATCAGAGAAAAACTTTTGAAAAACCCTTCAGAAATTGAGAGAATTTAGCTCAAAAACCAAGAACTTTGAAAGCCTTAAACTTTTGAAATTTTTAGCAATAATTGTTGTTGTTAACCAATCTCTCCCCAAACACCCCTATTTATAGGAGAGGGCTAGGGTTTAGGGATAAAACATATTTACTGATGTTTAGGAGGTAATTAGATCAAAATATATCCTAAACGAGTTTTTAAACACAAAAGACAAAAATAAACAGCTCTTAAAAATCTGCCCGTTACTGTTCAAACGGCTACATCGGTCGACCGGGCCGGTCGACCGGTAGTACAAAATTCCGACCGTTACAGGCTATCGGTCGACTGACCCGGTCGACTGATACAAACTGTGACTTAAAAAAACATCGGTCGACTGCCCCGGTCGACCGACAGACATGCACACGGATACGTGCATTCTGCCAGGACCTCGGTCGACTGGTCCGGTCGACCGGACCAGCCTGACATAGACTCGGTCGACTGTCGGTAGACTGCCGGTCGACCGGATCAGGTCAGAAAACGAAATAAAGACAGAATTTTGAGAAGAAAAATATTTTTAACAAAACTATTTTAAACAGGAATTCAGTATGTAACATAAAAGAAATTTGTAGAAGAAAGATTTTGTACTAAAATATTTTTGTATATTTTATAGGAAATAAACTAAGAAATAGTATATGCGCAAAAACGTGTGTGATTGAGCTTCAAACCTAATCTCTATTCTTTAACAAGCTATAAAAACTAAAAATACAAAACCTAAGGACCTCTGAGCAATCTTCACGTCTTTGAGCCATCCAATGCCTTGCTAGTGCCTTCTCTTCTATGATCCTTCCTTGATGAGCAAATTGCCTTCCTTACTTTGTGGAACTTAGAAGTTCTTGCAATAGCTAAGCGAATGGTCTCTAAACATGGTACAAGACCTGAAACTCATCTTAGCAAACTTGTTAGTACTAATAGCACTAATTTGGTTTGTCATCATCAAAACACAAAACAATTGGAGAGTGTAACCTCTTGGGCCAACAATCTCCCCCTTTTTGATGATGACAAAACAAATAGGCTATTAACAAAAATATAGGGTAGGAGAAAACTCCCCCTCAAATTATGCTATACATAAAACACAAGAATATGCTCTACATACCAATAATCGAAGTGATGCACCAATTATTGAAACCAATTAAAACAGTGATGCACCAATTATTGAAACCAATTAAAACAGATATATAAAACACAAAAATTGCTCTTGATACCAAAATACCAAAACAACTAAAACACACAGAATTTATTTAAAACACAAAAATTCATAAAAACAAAACATATAAATTCATATGGAACCAAGACCAAATGAACTTATTTTTGTCCATGTAAACTTATTCTCTCCCTTTTTGTCATACATCAAAAAGGGTTATGAAAAACATGTCTATTCAATAATACAAACATTAAGTTCTCCACAAGTAAACGAAAATCTAGCAAAATCAAGAGGTTTAGTGAAAATATCGGCTAGTTGTAAATCCGTGGAAACATAATCAATATCTATATCACCTTTCTCAAAATGATCTCTAAGAAAGTGATATCTAATCTCAATGTGCTTGGTCTTACTATGTTGATTTGCATTTTTGGTCATGTGTATAGTACTAGTATTATCACAAAATATTTTATATGATCAAAGTACAAATCAAAATCAAGGAGAGTATGTTTCATCCAAAGGACTTGTGCACAACAAGCCCCCGCGGCAACATACTCCGCCTCGGCGGTTGAGAGAGCTACGGAATTTTGTTTCCTAGAGGACCATGAAACAAGACAATTACCAAGAAATTGACATGTCCCACTAGTACTCTTTCTATCTACTCTACAACCCGCATAGTCGGCATCCGAATAACTAGTCATTGAAAAATCTATAGTTTTGGATACCAAAGACCCATTCCAATAGTGCCCTTAATATAACGAATAATGCGTTTTACCGCAATAAGATGAGACTCTTTAGGACACGATTGAAATCTAGCACAAAGACACACACTAAACATGATATCCGGCCTACTTGCCGTCAAATATAAAAGACTTCCTATCATGCTTCTATATAATTTAATATCAACATTTTTACCTTGTTCGTCCTTATCAAGCTTGGTTGTAGTTGCCATTGGAGTGTTGCAAGCCTTTGATCCTTCAAGCCCAAACTTCTTTACTAGCTCCTTTGCGTACTTGGCTTGGTTAATGAAGGTTCCGTCTTGCAATTGCTTGATTTGGAGTCCAAGGAAGAAATTGAGCTCACCCATGGAAGACATTTCAAATTCTAGTTGCATTACCTTCTCAAAATCCTTGCATAAAAGCTCATTAGTAGATCCAAAGATTATATCATCAACATAAATTTACACAATTAAAATATCATTATCAACATGCTTAGTAAAAAGAGTTGTGTCTACTTTGCCTTTAATAAAATCATTTAAATGAGAAAACTAGAAAGCCTTTCATACCAAGCTCTTGGAGCTTGTTTCAATCCATACAAAGCTTTATCAAGTTAAAAACAAAATCGGGATGAACATGATCAATAAAACCGGGAGGTTGAGAAACATAAACTTCTTCATTAATAAAACCATTCAAAAATGCACTTTTCACATCCATTTGAAAAAGTTTAAAATTTTTAAAACATGCAAAAGCTAGTGTCATCCGTATGGCTTCAAGCCGTGCTACGGGTGCAAAGGTCTCCTCAAAGTCAATTCCCTCAACTTGAGTGTAACCTTGGGCCACTAACCTAGCTTTATTCCTAATGACATTTCCGGACTCATCCATCTTGTTTCTAAAGATCCACTTAGTACCAATTATTGGTCTATCGTGGGGCTTAGGAACAAGGTGCCAAACTTGGTTGCGCTCAAATTGATTGAGTTCCTCTTGCATGGCAAGCAACCAATATGGGTCCGTCTCGGCTTCGAGAATGCCTTTGGGTTCAAAATGAGAAATGAAAGCAAAGTTACCACATAGGTCATGGAGTTTGGAGCGCGTTGTGACTCCTTTAGATGCATCACCCAAGATGAGCTCCTTAGGATGATTTGTAGCGTATCTCCAAGCTTTAGGAAGCGGTTGAGTGCTTTCCTCCTTATCCTCTTGAACTTCACCAATAGGATCTAGCTTTTCTTCTTGAGCGGGTGAGTCCTTCAAGGATAGTCTCTCCATGTCTTCACCTAATGGTTCAAACTCTACAACATTCTGAACAAACACATTAGATTCTTCAAATTTAACATGCATGGATTCTTCTATGGTAAGAGAAGATCTAATGAAAATTCTATATGCTTTGCTAGTAGAGGAATATCCAACAAAGATAGCCTCATAAGCCTTAGCATCAAATTTACCCAAATTATCCTTAGTATTCAAAACAAAACACTTGCATCCAAAAACTTTAAAATATGCAACATTTGGTTTTCTAGAATGATACATTTCAAATGATGTTTTTGAAGAATTTTTGCACAAATAAATACGATTTGAAATATAGCATGCGGTGTTTACGGCCTCGGCCCATAAATATTGAGGGAGGTCATATTCACTTATCATTGTCCTAGCCATCTCTTGAAGTGTTCTATTTTTCCTTTCTACAACTCCATTTTGTTGTGGAGTTCTAGGACAAGACGTTTCATGCTTAATTCCCTTTTCATCACAATAAATCATGAAGAGTTGGTTAATAAACTCACCACCTCTATCACTCCTTATTCTCAAAATCGGAAAACCCTTTTCTTTTTCAACTCTTTTTCGAAAAATCTTAAAATGAGAAAAAGTTTGATCTTTATTTTGCAAAAAGAAAACCCAAGTAAAACGGGAGAAATCATCAACCAAAACAAATGCAAATCTACTTCCATTTAAACTCTTAGTTTTAGTTGGTCCAAAAAGATCCATATGAATTAATTCTAAAGGCCTAGTTGACATGATATCCTTGATTGGTTTAAAGGAAGACTTGGTTTGTTTCCCAAGTTGGCACGCACTACAAATGCGGTCTTTCTCAAAATCCAAGCAAGGTATACCCTTCACTAATTCCTTTGAATTAATCCTAGAAATATGGTCAAAAGATGCATGTCCTAATCTTCTATGCCAAAGCCAAGAATTTTCATCAAAAGCATTTAAGCATTTAGTAGAACAATCTAAATTAAGCATGTCAATGATATAAACATTATTATCACGAAAACCGGTAAGAATACAATCATTAGATTTAACATCAAAAATCTTGCAAGAAGTATCATCAAAATAACTTTAAGTCCACGGTCACAAAGTTGGCTAATGCTAAGCAAATTATGTTTTCAAACCATCAACTAAAACAACATTCTCAATAGTAGGAGATGCACCAATTTGAATGTTACCTATACCGATGATAGTTCCTTTGGAGTCATCCCCGAAGGTGACGGTGCCACCTTCCATGTACCTTGATAGGGTTGTGAAGTTGTTGATATCCCACGTCATGTGTCTCGAACAACCACTATCAAGGTACCACCGCTCCCTACGTCTTGGAGCCTTGGTGTGTACCTACATCAAACATTTTAGGACTTGATTTTGGTACCCACATTTTCTTGGGTCCATGAGGGTTAGAGCCATTAACCCAAACAAGATTATTTGAACTATGCAATTTATCATAACAAAATTTAGCTAAATGTCCATTTTTTGCCACAATAAGTACATCTATACACTCTACCATATCTAAAAGCATAGTGAGTGTGTGATTTGTGAGCATGGGCATTGTGAGCATGAAAAGATTTAGCATGAGAAGTATTATTTGAAGTGTGAGCATGTGGAATTTTAGCATGAGAATCTTTAACATGAGAAGTGTGCTTTTTGGAAAACTTTTCTTCAAGCTTCTTGGTGTTAAAAGCACAATCTTTCAAAATCTTTTCAAAATCAACCATTTTGATTTTTAAGGAAGAAATTTCTTTATTATCAACAATAGGGTTTTACCCTTACAAGAAATCTTATAAGCGTCAAATTCATTTTGAATAGAAACAAGATTGGAAGAAAGATCATCTTTTTCTTTTGAAACCAAAGCAAGTTGATTTTTAAGAAAAGCAACTTCTTTTTGTAATTTAAAGCATTCCATTTTCTTGTTATCATAAGTTTCGGAAAGTTCTACAAATGCATGTACAAGAACTTCCTTACTTACATCATCATCTTCATCATCAAGGGATTGAGAGGTTACCTTGGGTGTGTTTGCCATGAAACACATGTTAGCTTGATCCACCTCCTCTTCGGACTCGCTTTCCGAATCCCATGTAGCTTTGTAGGCTTTCTTTTCCTCCGGCTTCTTTGGCTTAAAGGAGGAAGTCATTTTCTTCTTGAACTCCGGACAATCCGCCATAATATGTCCGGGTTTGCGGCAATTGTAGCATATGATCTTCCGCTCCTCTTTGCCTTCGAATTTTCTCCAGAAGTTGAACTTGTTCTTTCGGTACAACCTCTTGACATTCCGCACAAGTAGAGTTAGTTCCTCATCTTCTTCTTCGTCATCTTCATCGTCATCATTGGTGGATGAAGTCTTGAAGGCTATGGATTTCTTCTTTGAAGTAGTGGCCTCTTCTCTCGCCTTCTTCTCCATCTCATGGGTCTTTAGGTTCCCAATGAGACTAGTGAGATCCATCTCGTCCTTGTCGTTCAACTCCTTCAAGGTGGTGGCCTTGATCTCCCATGATGAAGGAAGAGCCCGAATTACTTTCCGCACCTTTTGATCGTTGGAGATGTCATCACCTAATGAAGAAAGACCATTAGTGATTTTAGTAAACCTTGTAGCCATACTATCAATAGACTCATCATCAAGCATTTTAAATGACTCATATTGGGACCTCAAGAGATCTATCTTAGCTCTCTTGACTTGTGAAGTCCCCTCGTGTGTGACCAATAAGTGTTGCCAAATCTCATAGGCGGATTGGCAATGAATTACCCGTGTGAGGTCATCCTCATTCAAGGCGGTTAATAGGGAATTTTGGGCTTTGGAGTTAGCCTCATATAGTTTAAAGTCAAGGTCGGTCCAAGTGCTCTCATCACCATCGGGTGCTACAAAGGGTTTAGTCAAGGACTTGGCCACTAAGCTACCCAAGGATTGCAAAAATATAGTCATCCTAACCTTCCAAATTGGGAAATTTAGGCCATCAAATTTAGGTGGGGATTTAATGTTGTCGGCCATGTTTACTAGTGAAGAATGAATGAAATGAAAATGTTGATTAGCAATATTTTAAGGATCTCTCTATGGATGTTAAGCCAAACCTAGAGTCCAAGCTCTGATACCAATTGAAAAGTCACCTAGAGGGGGGGTGCATAGGTGACAATGCTAATCAAGGGGCAAATTAAAAATTAAAGCTACAACAATCACCAAGCAAGAGTCACAAGATGAATGCAAGCAAGTAAGTATGATAAGCAAGTAATAAGTGCAAGCAAAGTAGAGTAAGAATTGCAAGAATGTAAACCAATCGCAAACACAAGGATATGTTATCGAGGTTCGAGCACCCAGCTCTACTCCCCGCCTTCCCCAGAAGGATTCTAGCTACTTCCACTATCACAAAGATCTCAATTACAATGGAGTACCCAACTCCACAATCTCAGTACAAGTAATTTTCTTGGTAGTCAAAAGACCACAAACTCTCTCTTTCAAATATCTCTTCCCTTACAAAGGTCCTTAGAGAATATTGAGTAGGAATGAAGCTCTTTTGTGTGTAAGGAAAAGAAATTGAAATCAGAGAAAAACTTTTGAAAAACCCTTCAGAAATTGAGAGAATTTAGCTCAAAAACCAAGAACTTTGAAAGCCTTAAACTTTGAAATTTTAGCAATAATTGTTGTTGTTAACCAATCTCTCCCCAAACACCCCTATTTATAGGAGAGGGCTAGGGTTTAGGGATAAAACATATTTACTGATGTTTAGGAGGTAATTAGATCAAAATATATCCTTAAACGAGTTTTTAAACACAAAAGACAAAAATAAACAGCTCTTAAAAATCTGCCCGTTACTGTTCAAACGGCTACATCGGTCGACCGGGCCGGTCGACCGGTAGTACAAAATTCCGACCATTACAGGCTATCGGTCGACCGACCCGGTCGACTGATACAAACTGTGACTTAAAAAATAAACATCGGTCGACTGCCCCGATCGACCGACAGACATGCACACGGATACGTGCATTCTGCCAGGACCTCGGTCGACTGGTCCGGTCGACCGGACCAGCCTGACATAGACTCGGTCGACTGTCGGTAGACTGCCGGTCGACCGGATCAGGTCAGAAAACGAAATAAAGACAGAATTTTGAGAAGAAAAATATTTTTAACAAAACTATTTAAACAGGAATTCAGTATGTAACATAAAAAGAAATTTGTAGAAGAAAGATTTTGTACTAAAATATTTTTGTATATTTTATAGGAAATAAACTAAGAAATAGTATATGCGCAAAAACGTGTGTGATTGAGCTTCAAACCTAATCTCTATTCTTAACAAGCTATAAAACTAAAAATACAAAACCTAAGGACCTCTGAGCAATCTTCACGTCTTTGAGCCATCCAATGCCTTGCTAGTGCCTTCTCTTCTATGATCCTTCCTTGATGAGCAAATTGCCTTCCTTGCTTTGTGGAACTTAGAAGTTCTTGCAATAGCTAAGCGAATGGTCTCTAAATATGGTACAAGACCTGAAACTCATCTTAGCAAACTTGTTAGTACTAAATAGCACTAATTTGGTTTGTCATCATTAAAACACAAAACAATTGGAGAGTGTAACCTCTTGGGCCAACACATTATAGCTTAAACAAAAAGTGAGAACACTAAATATGGGTTCATATAAGCATGTGTGTCTCAAATATCATACATGTATGTCAAGGATCTAATAAGCATGGCATTTACACACTAATCCAAAGACAATGAAAACATGCTATAAAACATGAATATTGAAAGCATGTAAATAATAAATGAGGAGTTAGGATAGTTACCGAAACTGAAGAAGCAACTTTCCTTGTCTCCAAAACGTGGTGGTCCTCTCCACCAAATCTTTCCTTGAAAGTGATGCATCCAAATGATTTCCTTTAAGTCCGGAACGCATCCACTTCAAGGTGTCATCACTCTCACGTCATGTGAGAGCCCACACCTACATCAAAAATAATAGGAGGGGTGGTCTTTGGTACTCATATCTTCTTGGGTCCATGGGGGTTAGTCTCTTCTCTAACCCAAACAAACTTCTTTGCTAAATTCTCAACATGTAAACGATCATAGCAAAATTTAGCAAGATGGCCTTTTTGGCCACAATGTGTACATGTGTACACATGAGCATACATGTGTTGATGGTGTCCGTGTGGAGCATGTGTATGCCGTGGAGGGTGTGCATGCATAAAAGTTGGAACTTGTTTCTTACGAACCAAGGTTTCCAAGCGAGTGTGGTTCATGGCACATTGGCTCATAGTGGAGCCCAAACACTCTACTCTCTTCTTTAACATACAAATATCATCATTAATCCTAGAAGAAGAGGTACATGCATTAGGTAGACTAGATGAAGCTACACTAGCATGGCAAACATGTGCATCAATTTTATTTTGTAAAACAACATTTTTCTTTAAACACATTTCTAAATCTTTAGAAATTGAAGCAATCTTAATTTTCAAAGAATCATTTTCTTTTAAAACAAAATCAACTTTTGAAGACAAATTTTCATTTTTCTTCAAAATAGCATGGCAATCATTTTTAGACTTCAAAAAGTTATTTTCTTTAAGTGCAAGATCAAGTTGAGATTTTAATGAATCCCTTTCATTAGAATTCTCCTCTTTCTCTTGCATAACAACATCAAGTCTAGCATGCAAACACTTATTCTCATTTTAAGATCTAAACATTCCTTTTTCACAATTTTATATTTTTCTATTAGTTTTTCACAAACAATAGAAAGTTCTTCATTTAAAACATGGGGATCTACAATATCATCACATGAAGAACTAGCATTATCACTATCTAGTTGAAGTTCCGATTGTACCTCAAGGGAGTCATTCCCTTGGACCATATAGTATTGTGATTCGGATTCTCCACTAGATTCCTCCGGTTGGATTTGTTCTTGAAGCTTGGAGGT
This sequence comes from Agave tequilana, assembly GCA_038442645.1. NCBI lineage: Eukaryota > Viridiplantae > Streptophyta > Magnoliopsida > Asparagales > Asparagaceae > Agave > Agave tequilana. The sequence goes on along the minus strand of JAVJIF010006081.1, from coordinate 26,362 downwards.
GGTGGTTGTTGATAATAGATTCCACACTGCAAAAGCGGAATCAATGTTAGAAACACACATAAGATAATCTTTAGGTAATGTGCTTCTAATAGCCTCTAGGGCTTGTGCATTGGCCCCTATATGAATGCGATTTCCAAGATAGCATTTCTTGGTAGCCGCAAGGAATACATGTAAACCTAGGGTTTGGAGGTATATGGACATCCTAGTCTTCCAAACAAGAATGTTGGAAGGGTCATACATAGGTGGGGTCATGAAGTCCATGGGTCCAAACTAAATGTGTGCAATCAAACAAATGCAAACAAAAGATTAGCAAGCAAATGGATCTCACTCCTAGGATGTTAAGCCTAAGTATCAGGAGCACTAGCTCTGATACCAATTGAAAAAGACACCTAGAGGGGGGGGTGAATAGGTGTAAATGCTAATCTAGAATACAAATGCAAAACTAAGTGCGCTAAATGCGGAAGCTAATGCAAATTATACACAAACTAATACAATACAACAAGTGTAGCCGAATTCCCCCTTGCGAGGCTCTGGACTAACTCCCCTTGATTCCCCTTGAAATGGGTTGAGGTGCTATGTGAAGCTCTTGTTGGATGAGTATAAGTTAGGCACACACACACAAGCAATCCAAGCAATGTGCACACACAATCAAGCCAAGCAATCAAGGATATAGTAATATGAATTATGCAATGGCAACACAAGCAATGTAAATGATATGCCAATAAGAATGATGCTATGCACAAATATAAAGTGAGAGAGAGTTAAAGAGACAAGTGGAGCAAACGCAAACACAACGATATGTTTCGAGGTTCGAGCACCTTGCTCTACATCCCCGCCTACACCACGGTGTAGGATTTCCAATCCACTATCTCCCACCGAGGGAACCTCTACCGAAGAGGATTTGTTACAACACTAGGAGTACCAAACTCCTCTCTCAAACAACCACCTCACAACCGAGGGGTAGGCCCGTAGCCAAATACAACAACCAACCAACACCTCTACCGAAGAGGGTTTACAACCAAATCTCCACCTCTCACTAGAGGGAGCAAACCAATCACCCGATCACCTCTACCTAAGAGGGATACAACAAGAATAAGGGTGTACAACAAGTGGTTCCAAAAACCACAAACACAATCTCTCTTTCTTTTTCTCTTTTCTTTTCCACAAAAACAAGATCCTAAATAGATTAGGATAGAAGATAGCTCAAGTGTGGAAAACTAGGTTTGGAAAACAAGCAACAAAGAAAAACACTTGAGAAAATCCTTGCAAAAGATATAGAGTGAAAACCAAGACAAATCTCCCAAATTCCTATTTTCTTTGATTTTTCCAAAAACCTAAAACAATAAAGATTAAGTCTTTTTAGCACAAAAACTATTTTGAAAACTTGTTTAAACACTAGAGAAACACATAAATTTTTCTCCTTGAAAACCTTGGCCAAAAACCCAAAGAGATGGGGTTTATATAGGCCCAATACAAAACTAGCCGTTAGAGTTGAGCTGGCAGCTCTGACAGGCAACGGTCGACCGGCCGGTCGACCATCCAATGGTCATATTTTGACCCGTTGGAGCTACCGGTCGACCGCCCGGTCGACCCAAACTAACAGAGAGCAGAGCTCTCTGCAGCGGTCGACCGTCCGGTCGACCCAAGCAAAAACAGACAGCAGAGCTCTCGGCCCGGTCGACCGGTACGGTCGACCGTCCCAAGTCTGCCAAACGTGCACAGATCTGTGCACGTCCGGTCGACCGGCCCGGTCGACGGACTTCAGCCAAGTCGACTAATCAGGTTAGTAGTCGACTGGTTGAAGCCTAGAACAGATTTATGGGTCAGAAAAACAGTTAGAAATATTTCTAGAAATCTTTTAACACTTCAAAAATTCTATAAACTTGTTTTATCTTTTTGTATTGAAACATAAACAAGTGATAAAAATTTCAAGACATATATCAACATATCAATTCATTTTTGTGTCTTGCCAATTTTATCAAAAACCAAAACTTGTATTTTTATCAAACTTGGTTTTTCAACACATGAATAGGGATATCAAAATAAGTTTGTTTAGCATGTTTAAACCATGTATGTATATCTAGAACATATCTAATATACATAGAAGTAAAGTAAACTTGTTTTGATCTACTATTCATGAAAACCAAATCCAAAACATAAAAACGTGTGTGTTTGTGTACTTGAGCATATCAACTATACTAAACTTTACAAATGGATCTAAACACACTATCTAAACTAGGATACCTAAGTCTTTGAGTCATCAAGAAGACTTGCTCCCAAACGCGATCCACCGAGTGCAAAGGTATGATCTTTAAGCTTTGGCACCGGAATCACCATGATAAGCTTCCAAAACCTCTTGTTGAAGCTATCACCAAACTAATATCTTGGTTAATGATCTGAAACTTAAACAATACAAGATTATTAGTAAACATAACTACATGAGTTAATCATCATCAAAACTAGGGTGGAAGGCCTTTGGGCCAACATCATCCGTTTAGCTTCAAGCCGTGCTACGGGTGCAAAAGTTTCCTCAAAATCGATACCTTCGACTTGAGTGTAACCTTGGGCCACTAACCTAGTTTTATTCCTAACAACATTACCCGACTCATCCAACTTGTTCTTAAAGATCCACTTAGTACCAATTGTAGGTATATCGTGGGGCCCAGGAACAAGATGTCAAACTTGGTGCGCTCGAATTGATTGAGCTCCTCTTGCATGGCAAGTAACCAATATGAGTCACCCTCGGCTTCGAGGATGTTCTTTGGTTCAAAATGAGAAATAAATGCATAGTGCCCACAAAGATCATGAAGTTTAGAACAGGTAGTTATCCCTTTTGATACTTCACCTATAATAAGATCCTTGGGATGATGTGGAGTGAATCTTCAATCTTTTGGAAGTGGTCGTGTTGACTCCACTTCAACTTCTTGAACTTCATTTTCCTCATCAACCTTTAGCTTGTCTTCAAGAGTAGGAGAGTCCTTTAAAGTAATCCTCTCCATGTCTTCATTTAGGGAATCTATTTCTGCAACATTCTCAACAAACACATTAGATTCCTCAAACTTTAAATGTATAGATTCTTCAATAGTTAAAGATGATTTATGGAAGACTCTATATGCTTTACTAGTGTTAGAGTAACCAACAAAAATTGCTTCATATGGTTTTGTATCAAATTTACCTAAATTATCTTTATTATTTAAAACAAAACATTTACAACTAAAAACTTTAAAGTATGAAACATTTGGTTTTCTTGAATAATAAAGCTCAAAAGATGTTTTAGAAGTGTTTTTGCGTAAAAAAAACCCTATTTGATATGTAGCAAGAAGTGTTTACGGCCTCGCCTCATAGGTATTGAGGGAGACCGTACTCATTTATCATTATTCTAGCCATTTCTTGTAATGTACAATTTTTTCTCTCAACGACTCCATTTTGTTGTGGAGTTCTAAGACAAGATAGTTCATGCTTAATTCCATGTTCTTCGCAAAAAGTGATAAAGGGTTGGTTATTGAATTCACCACCTCTATCACTTCTTATTCTTAAAATAGAAGAATCTTTTTCCTTTTTAACTCTTTTCTTAAAGGCTTGAAAATGTGAAAAGGCTCGATTTTTATGTTCTAAAAAGAAAACCCAAGTAAAACGAGAGAAATCATCAACTAAAACGAAAGCACAACGATTCCCACTTAGACTTTTGGTTTTTGTAGGACCAAACAAATTTATATGGATCAACTTCAAAGGTCGTGATGTCATGATATCCTTGATTGATTTGAAAGAGGACTTAGTTTGTTTTCCAAGTTAGCACGCATCGCAAATGCGGTCCTTTTCAAATTTTAAGAAAAGAATACCTTTCACCATTTCTTTATTGTTTAATCTAGAAAGATGGTCAAAAGAAATGTGGCCTAGTCTCCTATGCCACAACCAAGAGTCATCATCGAAGGCATTCAAACAAGTAGCATTGCATAGCATTTTAGACATATCAATCATGTATACATTGTTTTAACGAAATCCGAAAAATATACATGCATTGGATTGTCTATCAATTACACTACATGCTAGGTCATCAAAAATAACATTAAAACCTTTATTACAAAGTTGACTAACACTCAAGAGATTACGCTTGAGGCCATCAACTAAAACAACATTTTCTATTAGAGGAGATGTGCCAAGTTTAACATTACCAATACCAATGATTTTTTCCTTTGGCGTCATCTTCGAAGGTGACGGTGCCACCTTTATGGTATCTTGATAGGGTTGCAAAGTTGTTGATATCCCAAGTCATGTGCCTTGAGCAACCACTATCAAGATACCACCGCTTCCTATGTCGTTGGTCTTTGGAATGTACCTATATCATTTAACAAAACCGTTGACTTTGGTACCTAAACTTTCTTGGGTCCTTGAATGATAGTATTCCGAACCGAAACATGATTATGTGATGCATTTATCCTATCATAGCAAAATTTAACCAAATGACCCTTCCGACCACAATTGTGAATGCATAAACTTTACCATACATGAATGCATGATGAGTATGTGGAGTATGGACATGTTTAGGGTGCTTAGCATGATGTAAAGGTTGTGATTTATGAACATGAGTGTGAGTAGCATGTGATTGTTTCTTTGGGACATGTTTCTTAGGAAACATAGCCTCTAGTCTAGTTTTATCAAATTCACATTTCTTTAAAACTACTCCTAATGAATCAATTTTCTTCTTTAGCATGGAAATCTCGTTTTCATACATTTGTGGAAATTTACCTTTGTAAGAAATTTTATAGTCATCAAAATCCTTTTAACTAGAAGTAAGAGTTGAAAACAATTCCTTTTTTTCTTTTGTGAGAATGAAAACTTTGTGGTTAAGTGATTCATTTTCCTTTTTCATTTTTAAGTATTTCTTTTTGAGAAAATCATAGTTATGAGAAAGTTCTTCAAAAGCTTCTCCTAGCATCTATAGATAGTTCACAATCTTTAATAGATGTATCGGGAGTTACCTTGCTTGTGCTTTCATTTGCCATGAAGCACATGTTGGCAGTGTCGACTTCCTCATCGGATTCACTCTCTGAATCCCAAGTAGCCTTTAAAGTTTTCTTCTTGTATGGCTTCTTGGAGGTGGAGGGTTTGCCTTGTTTTCCGGACATTCCGCAACTATGTGACCCGGCTTCCGACAATTGAAGAAAATGATTTTCTTCTCTTCTTTACCTTGCCATCTACTTCTATTTTAGAACTTTGCCTTGTTGTACATTCTCCGAACGTTCTTTACAAGAAGAGAAAGATTTTCATCATCCTCTTCCTTATCGTCCTCATCAGAGTTGGTGGAAGAGCTCTTGAAGGCGATTGCTTTCTTCTTGGGAGGAGCCATCTCTTCTCTTGCTTTTCTTTCCATCTCGTGGGTGTTGAGATTCCCAATGAGACCGATGAGCTTCATTTCTTCCTTGTCATTGAGCTCCTTCAAAGTTGTGGCTTTGACTTCCCAAGATAGAGGGAGTGCACGGATGATCTTCCTCACTTTTGGTCGTTGTCAATGCGTCACATAAAGAAGAAAGACCATTAGTAATCTTTGTAAACTTAGTAACCATATCATCTATGGTTTCATTCTCTTGCATGGAAAAGTTTTCATATTGGGAACGAAGAATGTCGATTTTGGCCCTCTTTACTTGTGAAGTCCCTCATGAGTGACTAGTAGGTGAGTCCAAATCTCATAAGCGGATTTATAATGAATGACTCTAGAAATATCATCGTCTTTAAGAGCTTGAAGCAAGGCATAGTGTGCCCTAGCATTAGCGTCAAACTCTTTCGTGGCAATGTCGGACCACCTCATCACCAAGGGGTACGCTAAATGGTTTAGTCACCGCCTTTGCAATCTGGCTCCCTAAGGATTGCAAAAACATGGTCATCTTAACCTTCCATATGAGAAAGTTAAGGCCATCAAACTTGGATGGGGTCTTAATTCCTTCGGCCATTTTTACTAAGTGTATGAGGATGAAATATGAAAAGAGTGATTAGCAATATAGAATCTCTCTAAGGTTGTTAAGATAAGAGCCTAGAGACCAAAGCTCTGATACCAATTAAAAAACACCTAGAGGGGGTGAATAGGTGTTAATGCTAATATAATGATCTTTTTAAACAATTAAGTATAATGATGCATGCAGTCACTCAAAATAAGAAATTGAAGCCGAATTTCCCGTGAAGGGCTCTAGAACTTCTCCTCTTTGATTCCTCTAGATTATGAGTTGAGGTGAGCAATTGCTTTCTTGTTAAGATGAGTGAAGACCGAAAATGCAAGTAAATAAAATGAGTGCTATAATGAAGAGCAAACAATAATATCACAAGATAGGAATGTAAAGCATAAGTAAGCATAAAGGAAACCAATCGCAAACACAAGTAATTTTTTATGAGGTCCAAGCCACTGCTCTACGTCCCTGCCACCACCACCGTAAAGGATTTCCACAAAATCCGCAAAGGGAATTTCCACACCGGAACCTTTACACCCAAGGGGATTATAATTGGTCTACAAGACCAGAGTACCCAACCCCAACCAATCCAACCTCTACACAAGAGGGATCTCAATACAAGAAAATACAAGTCACTTGGTGATCAAAAGACCACAAATTCTCTCTTACAACTTCTTATAGTGTCGAGATGATTTTGGCTCAAGAAGTAAAGTGAGAAAAATTTCAGTTGTAAAGAAGTAAAATAGCTTGTAAACCAACTAAAAACTTTAACCAAAGAAAGCACTTTTGAGAATGAAAGCAAGAAAACTTTTCTTTTCTTTTGAAATTTGAAAGCAATGTGAATTTTTCTTGTGTTCAACAAAGGACCAATGACATCTATTTATAGGGATTTGCTAAATGCATTTCATCATTGAATCTAGGTCAATAGGGCAGAGTATAGCCACAAAAAAATCAGAAATAGCTGAAAGATATATCAAAATCAAAACAGGTTCCAAGAAATAGCCGTTGGGCTCTTTTGACGGCTGTCGGTCAACCGGGCCGGTCGACTGGCAAGCCACATGGCAAAAGAGCCGTTGGCTTCGGTAGACCGGTCCGGTCGACTGAAGGCTACACAAACAGAATTTTTGAACTATCGGTCGACCGGGCCGGTCGACTGATAAAACCCGAGACTAAGGGTCTTGCAGTCGGTCGAAGGTTGGTCGACCGGCCCGGTCGACCGGACAGTCGACCGATCTGGCCTGAAATAGATCCGGTCGACCGCCCGGTCCACCGTTAGGCCTAAAATAGATTTTATAAATAAAGAATTTTGAACTTTGAATAATTTGTAAAATATTTTGAAATGGTTTGAAGTTTAAGTAGCATGCTATAGAAGATGAAATACATGTTTTAAACTAGATGTAAAAATATGAAATATTTTGAGAGATGTATATCAATCAAAATATGTACCTAAGACAACTAACCAAAACAAAACTTGTATTTTTGGAAAGTAAAAATGTGTGTGTGAGTTTCTTGAGGAAATTTATCATAACCTAACTCTTTTACATTACAAATTCTTACAATGGTTCTAGGTGACTATAAGATCTTCAATATGGGCTTCTCCATATGCAATGTGTGTACAACTTGAATCCTTGATCCCGAATTGAGTCAACTTGAGTCAAAAACACCTTCCTTTAGGGTAGAAAACATCTTGAATCCTTATAACCCTAAAATACACTTAAATACTAAAATATGATTAGTACAAATAACTATATATGTTTTGTAATCATCAAAACTCCAAAACCGGGTGATTGTAACCTTGGGCCAACAGTCCTTTCAAACTATTCGTTCTAGCCAAATGGTAAAATGAGTCGTATCCACAAGGAAGGAAAGTGGTAGAAGCTTTGTTTAGTTCTTACTTTGCTTTCTTCAAAATATGGTCCTTCTTGTTTCAGTTAAAAACAAAAGAAAGATTGAAAAAAAGAAGGTAAAGTATGAAATTGATGGTGTGATTTGGTTGTGAGTAAGAAAGCGAATGAAAACAAAAGAGAAAACAAATGCTGATTCGAGAAAGCGATGATTGAAAACCAAAGAAAGAAAAGACTAAATGAAGGCTAAAAGAAACTTAAAAGAAAGTTTGAAATAAAGTTTGAAAAAAAGTTTTAAGAAAGAGTTTGACAAAGAGTTTGAAGAAGTTGAAGAAGCTAATAAAGAAATGGTTGCTTGAAAGGTTTAAGTTTTTGAAAATGAGAAGGATTGCATGGCTAACCTTCTACTAATGAATCCCACTAACCCTTAACTTGCTTGATGATAGAGCCTCACAATGTATCTTTGGTTGGCACAAGTCTTGTGTTTAGAGAACTAGTCATGTGGTGTTCTAATGAAAGTCCTTCACCCTCCACTTTACGTTACACGGTAAAAACTTAAACATCACCCTATCAAGATCCGTTTTAAGGTGAGATTAAGGTGAGAAACAAGTGCACTATCAGTATCGACAAAGATGAGTGGGTATTCTCCAAGTCAAAATAAGCAAGTTAGACAATCAATAGATCATCAAGAACATAAAATTAGAACATAAAATATGAGAGTTAGATTGCTTGTTAGAGAGTTAAAGTTAGAACCCTTCATTATAAGCCATCCACAGCTCTTGCTCACACAAGGCTTATTGGCATGCTATTTTATTCATGTGGCTTATCAATCAAGTAGTTAGGCTTAGTGGGTTAGTACTTAGTTAGTCATGCAAGAAGAAAGTTAGCTAGACATGAATGTAAAGCATGAAATGAAAAGCTTGTTGGAGGTGTTAGCAATTATTGGAGACATGAGTCAAAAAGCACAAAGTAGAAGATGCAAGTAAGAGCAATGAGGAAAGAAGTAGTCTTTGTATTGATTTATCACTGAGTCAATTATAATAGCACTCTCTCTTCCGTACTCAATTTCTGGAAATAAAAACCTAGACTAAGTTTGCAATGATGCAAAAGAAGAACAACTAGAGTAGCATAAGCAATGAGAATACTCTGCTCTCTGTTTTCCGTATAACTTTCTCTTAGGTCCAATTACAGGGTATTTATAGGCTGTAGAGGCTTGGTGAGCACGAAACAAGGACATGTGTCCAAGATTCGCACGTCTATCCATGAGAATGCCGCGAAAACGCAGCAAAAGCCGCATTTCTGCGGCTTAATTAGGCGCATATGCCATGGTCCAATTCCAACTGTCTCTCTTCCAGAAGGGGAGCTCCAGGGAATATCAATTCTTCACGCACTTAAGATAGCATTAGTCCAGATTCATCGTCTTATTTTTAGGACTAATCTACCCCTCTCTAGAAGGATCTCTCTTGCTCCTCAAGAAAACTCTTTAATAATCTGATAAAGAGCTGAAAAATTAGAATTATGTTACAATCTTGCCCTTGACCTTTTAATTATCTGCAAAATACTCAAAAGAGATTTATTAGAAACATATTTAACATAATTTGGTTGGAAATGTGATGATAATGATGCAAAATACTAATCAAAGACTTAAGTTAGCGTAGAAAATAGAAGAAGATGTTGTTGGTGTTTAAAGAGTTTCTAAACTAAAAAATGAAAATAAAGAAAGAAAAGATCTAAAAGCATACTTACCTTTATGTTGATTACCGTACCTTAGATCGTTGGTGAAGATTTACTTCGATTTGGAGGTGATCAGCGCATAACTCATATGATTAGATTCGGTTCCTATCTACATTACATCAACAAGACTTTTAGGAGCAAGTATAAAATGATACGGATATTAAACGGAGGAATCCATCATCAAGAGCTATTAGTGGCATTTGCAAAGGTAATACGATTTCGATGCTACAAGATTCACATGGATATATAATCAAACACAAAAACTAAAGTAAAAATAAGAAAAAAGTAAACTTTTGATTAAATTGAAAAATAATGAAAGAAAGAAAAAAAATTACATTAGTTTCACTGCTCAATAAAATCCTCTCGTTTTAACTTGAATTACTTCTCTAATCTAAGTTTACAAATAAACAAAAAATTACATAAACAAAAATAAAAATCCTAAGTTAAACTAGATATAAAAACCTATTCCAACCTTTCTACTAGAGTGGTGCTCGTTTACCTTCTGATTTTGCAGTATTTATAGGCAAAACTGGCAAGAGGAGAAGTGTCTCAAATACGGGGAGCAAATGCTCCCCATTGCCATAACAAAGCCACAGAAATACGACAAAAGTCGTATTTTCGCAGCCTGGATCTGGCTGTAGGGCCAGATCCCGAGGTGTGTGGATTACCTCATGTAGATATCCCATGTTTCCTGATAAAATTTACCTCTGGACTTCTGGATCTGGGATTATCTTTGTTGATTTTTCAAGCTAGGATAATAAATCCAAATAAATCCTCTTTTTCTCCATTTATCATTGATTAGTCTCTAATTTTCCATAATTTTTATTACATCTGCATATTTATTTGGTATAAAATTCTGCTAATAAAGTTTTACTTACTTGATTCTAGATCCATGGTGTGCAATGAATAAGAAGACACTAAATCACCATTTAATTGGTAATTAAAAGCTTATATCATAGCCATTGACCTAGAAAAGCTGATTCAAATCAGGGGCCCAAAATCAGAAACCGGGAGCAGAGGCTGACAGGGGACAGACGGGACCGCGCGCGGCTCGAAGCGCCACGATCGCGGCCCCAGTATGGCTGTGGCGCGCGCGGGGCTTCGGGCCAGGGGTTGTCCCCCTGGCCCCGTTCCCCTGGTGGCTATAAATACCCGCCTAGGGTTTCAGAGCAAGGATATGCAATGTTTTAGGGTAGTTTTCATTTTCCATTTTGTAGTTTAGGATAGTGTAGTCTAGTTTTTCTTCTTCTTCCTCCCTTGTATTTTTCATTTCTTGTAGATCTTGTAATAGGGAGAGAGAGTGGTACATGTGGTGAAGCAAGAGTGCTTGTAATAGAAGGTGACAATCTATGAAAGGTGCTCTCTTACCTTATCTTTGTTTTCTTCTCTCTATCTCTTTTACATGTGTAGCTAGTTTTTCTCTCATGGTAACTAACTACTAACCACCAACTAGTATAACTTCTTTTATGATAATCCACATGAATCTAATAGCCTCTACTTGGTCTTACTCTTGCAAGAGCCATTGATGGCTCATGATGATGGATCTAACATTCTAACTTCCTAACTCTCTAACAAGCTAACATTACTTTATTTCATGCTTGCTCTTATTGAGTTTTGATGATTTAAGTGTAGCTTGCACTTGTTTTGTTGAGTTGGGATGTGATGAGTTACATATGGGCCATGCTTTGTAACGCTCTTGAACCAAGACTAGTGATGGCCAATGATACATGTGAGGCAACAATCACTAACAGGTTAGCATGTTGGTGGAGTCATTAGTAGTTAGTAGCCATGGGTTTTCTTTCTTTTTCACTTATTTTAGAAATATTTTAAAAACTACAAAAATCATTCTTTCTATGTTTCCCACTTCTTTGTTTTCACCATACTTCTCTTTTCCATTCTTTGTTTTCTTTCTTTTCATTCTTTGAAACTTTGAAGAATCTTTAACACATACGTGAATCAACTGGTAAAGCTTCTATCACCTCCAGTCCTTATGGATTCGACTCATTTTAGCCTCTATGCTATAACGGAAGTATCGAGGAAGCCAAAGCACACACTTTAACTCTTGATTTCAAAACGACATATTTTGTGCATGGTTTTCCCTCGATCTCCCCCGATCAAATTTTGGCGCCGTTGTCAGGGATGGGAACGATTTGATTTCACATTTTTGTTAACTTTTCTTCTTTGTTTTTGGTGTGCAGGTTAAAGTTTTAGTATTACAGAAGTCCATACTTACTCTTGTGTGGTTGGATAACTTCTTGTACATTCATATACTCTCCTGCTATTTCTTGTTTATATTGCCTGTACACTATAAATAATATTAAGAACTAAAATATGCAAATTGAATGCTTTAAAACGGTCTAGACATTTGCATCTAGGCACGTGTCAATTTTCATTCCAATATACTGTATTTTATTCTTGCATTGTTGTGATATTGATGGGAGGTGTACATATTGCATTGCATATAGTTAGGACAAACACTTCAGTGATTTACTCACTTTTTTGTGTTTATTCTTATCTATATTGCACATTTGCACAAATTTAACTTAAGGACAGAACCAAAACAACATAAGGTGGAGAAGTCATTACCCTCCCTTAGCCCAAAAATCACCTCCCCGCTCACACAACCCAAGCCTAATAAAAATTGCTAGACGTTGGCCCTAGGGACATCTCAGACTCATTTAGGAGATTAACGAATGGGGAAAGTTGTTAGAATTTGACTCTTGCTAAATCGGTATTTAAGGTTGGGGTTTGAGAGGCGAAACCTTGAAGAACGGTGGTTTGGCATAATTAGGCTCGTTGCTCCAGTACGAATACCTCCACTGATCTTGCCCCTACAGGGCTGATTAACTCGTGGTAAGCTTCCGACAATATACCCCCCACGGACAGTCTAACCAGTTAGGAGTCGTCTAGGTCTAAGTCAACCCTAGCATAGGCTTATTTTCTTTTTCTTTATCTTTGTTTGTTTGTTTGTTTGTTTTTCTTTTTTATAAATTGTGATATGGATTTTAACAATAATAATTCTTTCAATCATGATATAAATTCATATTTCACTCTGACCTCATTTGACTCGGATAACTCCGACCCGGCTATGTACAACATGAACCAACCATATATTCGAGTTGGGATTATCCGACTCAATATGACCCATATCTCCAATCCTATAACCAAGATTTTCAAAACAATTTCAACTCTTTACAGAGTCAATGGGGATCCACCTACCCCGAGTCAAATTTTTAACCATCTTGTCCATAATTTCCAGAATATTCATTCCCAATTTTGATTCATATATTCCTCTTTCTGAACCACCAATTGAAGGAAAATCAACATTTGGAAAGGAGTTTGGAAGAAATGATAGAGATCCAAAAATAATTTGAAAACAATATGGCCTCATCGTGTCCAAAAATTTCCAACATTCATATAGTTCTTTTCTAGAACCAATCAAAGAAAAATCATTGTAGGAAAAAACTATGGAATTCGTGCAAGAGACCGAGCGATAATTCAAAATATGAATAAGTTCCCATGTCCATCAGATGTTCATATGACTCAAGAATCTTGCCATTTTGGAAATCCAGTTTCAAATTTCATCTCACCAACCTGAACTTGACCAACATCCAACTCCTGATACTTTGGTAAGTTAACCATTTCCTGAAACTGAAGATGAATGTGAACCTGAGCTTCAAGTTAGCTATTCGAGTCCATTCCTTGAATCAATATCGATTCCTATAGTGTTACCTGAAATAAGTAATGTTCTTGAGCCAGTTTTAATATCCATACTTCCTAAATTTGACTCGATCATTTCACTCATTAACATTCCTTCCGTGGACGAAAATCAAGATTCAATTTCATTACATCCATTTGAACTTGCCCAAAATTTTGAAACCCACCTTGACATTTTGGCACGTTATCCTTTTCCCAAAATTGTACTTACGCTTGATAGTGATCCTGAACCTCATGTTGGTGATTCCATTTCACTTTTTGATTCAATAATAACTTGGGTACTTTATCAGATTTTTTCTCTATTCCGAAATCAACACTGGATCCTGTACCAATACACTGTGAAATAGAATCACCAATATCTTATGATCACACTTCATTGTTAGGAAAAGTGTGTGAATGTCAATTCTTTAGTTTGGATCCTGTTCTTGAACCAATTTCGACTCTCATTATTGACTCTCGACTTGATCTGAGTCAAATTCCCGAGTCGGTGTCGGTTTTTACTCCTGTTCCATTTGAGTCCAAATCACTCATCTTTCAAAATCACACATCATTGTTGGACAAGACTGTTGACGAAACTGACTCAATAATTATTTTTAAAAATTGGAAATTAGATTTTGAAATAAAACCATTCTGTCCATCATTCTTTTACTGGGTCGTATTAGCGAGGTCATTGGTGGGTTTCTGCAAGATCTACGCTATTTTGATTCGGTAGCAATGCTTGGCCCAGTCACCACCAGAACTATCACCATGAGGTAATCTTCCTTCCCTCTCCATTTGTTTCATGTCTATACACATTCACGATGCATTGAGAATAATACATGAGATAAGTGTTTGCCCAAAGGCCCATCACTCTAGTTTTGATGATGATCAACTCATGTAGTTATTGTACTAATGATCTTATGTTTAATTAGTGATAGATTTATGATCAAGATCTTAATAGGTGTGTAGCTTCAACAAAGGATTTAAAGTTAAGTTTTGGAGCTTACACGGTTTGATCCAACGAGCTAGTGATCGAGTTTGATCGTGTTTGGACCAAGTCAAGATGATGAGAAGACTTCAAGGGAAGACTTCAAGGTCAAGACTTGTGTCTAGGTATAAGATTTTTGTTTTAGATAAAATGTAAAGGATAGAGTAGTTGGTGGATTGCTCAAGTACATTTACACACACACACTCTTGATAGTTTTGTTTTTACAAAAGATTTTTACTTAGGAAAAATACTCTTGGTTTTTAGAATTTCTTATATGCATGTCTTTTATCCAAAACCAAGTTTAGAGCTTAATGCCAAAAACATAGATATTTCATCTTAATTGTGTAGTGGATCATATCCATGCACCATATGCTTTAAAAGTTGTTTAAATATCTTGTTTTTGTATTTGGAGATATTTTAGAAAAACAAGTTTAGAAAAACCAAGTTTGGAAAAATACTGTTTTCATTTGAGCCAATTTTTCCTAGTTACAAAAATAGTCCAAATCTCTAATAACATGCCTTGATTTTGTGCAAGCATGTTTGTTTATCAAAGTATATTGGTAAAACTATTTTTGAAGATTTTTATGTATTTTATGGGATTTTATTTCAATCAAAAAGACCAAGTTTTAAATCCCTTATCAGATTTCTGTTTTAGGCTTCAGCCAAGTCGACCTATCAAGTCGACTAGAGCTGAAGTCGGTTGACCGGCTCGGTCGACCGACGTGCACGACGTGCACGCCTTGACCTGGCAGATGGCCGGTCTGCCGACCCTGTCAACCGGAACTGAGAGCAGTGCTCTCTGTTCTTTTGGGTCGACCGGGCGGTCGATCGGAGGCTCCAACGGTCTGATTTTTGACCGTTGGTGGTCGACTGGGCGGTCAACCGACAGGTCTGACCGACCCCAACGGCTAGTTTTGACAGCCTATAAATTTAGGGGTTTGGTCATTGTTTTTTGACAAGATTTTCAAGTGGGTGTTCACCAGTTTTTCCTGAACTATTTAGAGGTTTTCCTCCACTTGATTTAGAGAAAATATTTCCAATCAAAAGGAGAGTTTATATCAAGAGTGTTAAAAGTGATTCTTTGAGTTTTCCTCCACCATCTCTTCCTTTTTTTTCTCACAAACACTTGAGCAACCTATTGAGCTATTCATTCTATAGGAGTATTTTTGTGAGAGGATTTTAGGTGATCAAGAGTTGTGATCACCAAAGTTCTACTTTGTTTCTTTGAGAAGGCAGACGGTTGTGTTCGCATTGTTTCGGGTCCTAGTGTGGACTCAGGTGTTTCGGGTTCGGGTGCGAACTCTTTGTTTGAGGTGCGGCCTCGGCGAGCCGGTGGGCTTGCGGTGTGTACGGACTAGGGAGTCGAGAGTTGTAGGTGTTGCGGCACCGGTGATCCATTGGGATCGATTATAGTGGAAATCCTTCGTGTGTCGAAGGCGGGGATGTAGAGCAAGGGTGCTCGAACCTCAAAACAAATCCCTTGTGTTTGCGATTGCTCACTCTCTCTCTCTCTTTGTCTTTATATCTTGCATACCTTAATTGTCTATCTTTATATGCTTGATATATTCATTTGTGCTCATTGATATACTTACTTGGGATTTGTTTGCTAACACTTGTATTCAACAAAGAGAGCCAACGCGGCACCTCAACCTATTCAAGGGGAATCTAGAGGAGTTTGTCCAGAGCCCTTCACGGGGAATTCGGCAACACTTTTGTGTTATACGTGGTGTTTAGTGTAAAAGTTTAGTTTAGGTCATAATTGTTTTTAGCTTCCGCATTATTTGGCATTAAGTGACCATTAGATTAGCCATCACCTATTCACCCCCCCTCTAGGTGAACCTACAATTGGTATCAGAGCTTGGTACTCTGATTTGGGTCTAACAACCTAGAGTTAAAGATCCTCATTTTTAGGCTAATCACAATATTTTGTACACACACCATGGACTTCATGTCACCACCCATGTTTGACATTCTTAACATCCATATATGGAAGGTGAAGATGTCCTTGTACCTCAAAGCCTTAGGCATTCATGTTTATCTTGCCACTACTAATAATGATTATTGTTTAAATGGTAAGAATATTGAGGCTAATGCAAAAGCCCTTAATGCTTTAAAGCCTACCCTAGATGATGTTTATTTATCTAGAGTTTCTAACTTTGATTCGGCTTTTGTAGTATGGAATACCCTCATCTCCCTTGGCGAAAATGATCAATACTATGCGGGGAGCGACTCGGATGTTGGAAGCGACCCTTCCAATGTGAGCTACATGGTCCAAGGGGATAACCCCCTTGAGGTAACTATCGAATCCGAGGATGAGGACATGTCATATGATGAGCTTACTACATTTTGTCAGTTATTACTTGAAAAATATGACATTATAAAAAGGAAAATAAAAATTGAAAAAGAAATTTGATTGCATGCATATAGAACAAGATTCATTTAAATCTAAGATTGAATGTTTAGAAAAAGAAAATAATGTTTTGAAAAATGAAAATGTTTCCCTTATGTCTAAATTAAATGATTTGTGTGAAGGGAACACTATTTTGAAGGATAAAATTGATTTGGTGGAAAAACAAAAAGAAAGTGTTTTTCAAGAAAATAACTCTTTAAAAAGAAATTTGTTGAAAAAGAAAAAGAAAATATTTTTCAAAAGAAAAAGAAAAATGATTCTTTATCTCATCATGCTTTACATGCCACCACTAATGAGATTAATGTTTTGAAAAATAAAATTGATTGTTTGAGTTCAACTTTGAACTCTTGTGCATTTAATCATTCTAGGTTGGAGTCAATGTTTTCAAAGAAACAATCTCCACACATTCATGCACATCATCCTCATGCATATGCTTATGTTGCACGTCATGATCACACTCCAATACATAAGCATCCTAAGGTGTACACATGTACACATTGTGGCCGCAAAGGCCATTTAGCAAAATTTTGTTATGACAAGTTGCATCATTTTAATTTTGCTAATAATAAAAATTTTTGGGTTCCTTACAAGACTAACCCCAAAGGACCCAAGAAAATATGGGTACCAAAGTCCCCACCTTTTGTATTTGATGTAGGTGAGGGCTCTCACATGACATGAGAGATTTGGTGCCTTGGTGGTGGTTGCATGGACTACAAGGACATACATTTGATGCACCGCTATCAAAGAGTTTTGGTGGGATGACCACCATGCTTGGAGCTTTGGAGTTGGTAACAATCTCTAAACTCCTACTTTTTATTTACATGCTTATTCATTTTTGACATCATATAGCATGTTCATGTTTTTGTGCTTCATGTGGTAAATTCATGTTTAGATGTAGATTCCATAAAAACTTGTATTTATACATGTACAAATAGTGAGAACAAATTGATTCATATATGTTTGCACTTCATGCTCATTTGTACCCACTATATGCACTTGTATAGGCTAGTTTTGATGATTTCCTCATTTATACTTGTTTTGCCAATTTTATGATTTTACTTCATGTATATGTATTTTGTATTCAAATCTAATAAATATACATGTATACCCGTGAGTCTCTTACCTTCATGCAAATACATTTGATAGACTCTTTTATGTTTGGGATATGTATGTTTATTGTTAGGATTGGATAAATCATACATATACCTAGAAGTGTGCTTTGTTTTAATGAAAAATGAATTTTCATGTTTGTTTGATAAAAATGATTTTTTTTTTAAAAAATGATACTCACACTTTTGAGCTTCAATGTCTATTTTCATGAAAATGCTATTTACTTGACTTTTGAACACTCACACTTTATTTCTTTTGTCATGACTTTGATTCATGAACATATTTTTGAGCTTCATAGATCGAGTGTCAATTCTTGTATTTGGTATGATTCATGAAATACATATGCTTTAATTTCATGTTTTGAGGATCTTTAACTAGTTCTTTTTTAAAAATTATTTTAACTAGTTATTGTTCTTCATTTGGTAGTGATTTTCAATGCTAAAATATTTTCAAATCTAATTTTTGAAAATCCTACCATCAATGGGAGGATGGATGGGAGATCATGTTCATGCATGCTTTAAAATGAAATCTTTTAAAACTTGAACCATGAGGGTGGTAGTTATATGAGATACACTTGATCTTATTGTTATTTCAATTGGTATCATTAAATTCTTTCAATAGGTATCAATTTTGATCTTTCTTGTATACTCATGTATGTTTGTATGTATGTATGCTTCAATTCCAAGAATATCAATTTCTATTGGTATCTATTTTTCATACATATATATGATTTTCATGTGCTTAACTTTCAATTGGTTCACATTTTTTTTAAAAAGCACAAAGTTTATGATGAAAAATAAAAATTTTTGATCATTATGTTTACTATTGGTATCAATATGTTTCAACTTCATATTTGTTAAATTTCAATTGGTATCAATATGATTTACAAAAATGATTATTTTCATTTTGATATCTTAAAATTTGTTTGTTTTACAAAAGCTCTGATACCTTTTTAAAAATAATTTTTTTTTGATTAAGAAAAGTTAAAAAAAAAATTTTGAGTTGTATTGCCTATATGCAAGGAGAGCTTAACATCTCTTCTACATATAGATTCATGTTGAGTGTATTGTGTATTGAAGAGCTTGACAATCTCTTCTTTATGTGGTACACATGTGTAGGGGGAGCTTCACATCTCCTCTTATGCATTACATATTATACGTATGTGAATTAGGGCTTGCATCCTCTTTCATGTAATGTATATGTGTAGGGAAGTTACTTAACCGTCTTCTTCTTCATTAATGTATATCGCATATAACCTTTTATTGATATGTTTGATTTGACTCCTTATTGATCTCTTGTTTATGACAAAAAGGGGGAGAAAGATTTGTTGATTTTGTTTTTACCTTAACCCCTTGTTGATGATTGACAAAAAGGGGGAGAGGTATTTGCTATATATGCATGTTTTTATAAAAGAATTTATGTTTATGCATATATGTTTGTTTTGCAAATAGGAGAAAAAGATTTTGTGATTTTGTTTTATGCTTGAATAGCATGTTTACTCCTACATTGCATACATATTTATGTGCCTCATTGCATATTTATTTGTTTATGTGTTATGCATGAGTTAAGGGGGAGCTTCTTTGAAGCTTTACTTTATCCATGCATATATAACTTCATGAGTTTTGTCATCATCAAAAAGGGGGAGATTGTTGGCCCAAAGGCCCATCACTCTAGTTTGATGATGATCAACTCATGTAGTTATTGTACTAATGATCTTGTGTTTAATTAGTGACAGATTTATGATCAAGATCTTAGTAGGTGTGTGTAGCTTCAACAAAAGATTTAAAGTCAAGTTTGGAGCTTACACGGTTTGATCCAACGAGCTAGTGATCGAGTTTGGATCGTGTTTGGACCAAGTCAAGATGATGAGAAGACTTCAAGGGAAGACTTCAAGATCAAGACTTGTATCTAGGTATAAGATTTTTGTTTTAGATAAAATGTAAAGGATAGAGTAGTTGGTGGATTGCTCAAGTACATTGACACACACACACACTCTTGATAGTTTTGTTTTTACAAAAGATTTTTACTTTGGAAAAATACTCTTTGGTTTTTGGAATTTCTTATATGCATGTCTTTTATCCAAAACCAAGTTTAGAGCTTAATGCCAAAAACATAGATATTTCATCTTAATTGTGTAGTAGATCATATCCATGCACCATATACTTTAAAAGTTGTTTAAATATCTTGTTTTTGTATTGGAGATATTTTGAAAAAACAAGTTTAGAAAAACCAAGTTTGGAAAAATACTGTTTCATTTGAGCCAATTTTTCCTAGTTACAAAAATAGTCCAAATCTCTTATAACATGCCTTGATTTTGTACAAGCATGTTTGTTTATCAAAGTATATTGGTAAAACTATTTTTGTAGATTTTTATGTATTTTATGGGATTTTATTTCAATCAAAAAGATCAAGTTTAAATCCCTTATCAGATTTCTGTTTCAGGCTTCAGCCAAGTTGACTAGTCGACCTATCAAGTCGACTAGAACTGAAGTCGGTCGACCGGCTCGGTCGACCGACGTGCACGACGTGCACGCCTTGACCTGGCAGATGGCCGGTCTGCCGACCCTGTCGACCGGAACTGAGAGCAGTGCTCTCTGTTCTTTTGGGTCGACCGGGCGGTCGACCGGAGGCTCCAACGGTCTAATTTTTGACCGTTGGCGGCCGACCGGGCGGTCGACCGACAGGTCTGACAGACCCCAACGGCTAGTTTTTGACATCCTATAAATTTGGGGGTTTGGTCATTGTTTTTGACAAGATTTTCAAGTGGGTGTTCACCAGTTTTTCCTGAACTATTTAGAGGTTTTCCTCCACTTGATTTAGAGCAAATATTTCCAATCAAAAGGAGAGTTTATATCAAGAGTGTTAAAAGTGATTCTTTGAGTTTTCCTCCACCATCTCTTTCCTTGTTTTTCTCACAAACACTTGAGCAACCCATTGAGCTATTCATTCTATAGGAGTGTTTTGTGATAGGATTTTAGGTGATCTAGAGTTGTGATGACCAAAGTTCTACTTTGTTTCTTTGAGAAGGCGGACGGTTTGTTCGCATTGTTTCGGGTCCTAGTGTGGACTCGGGTGTTTCGGGTTCGGGTGCGAACTCTTTGTTTGAGGTGCGGCCTCGGCGAGCCGGTGGGCTTGCGGTGTGTACGGACTAGGGAGTCCGAGAGTTGTAGGTGTTGCGGCACCGGGTGATCCATGGGATCGATTATAGTGGAAATCCTTCGTGTGTCGAAGGTGGGGATGTAGAGCAAGAGTGCTCGAACCTCGAAACAAATCCCTTGTGTTTGCAATTGCTCACTCTCTCTCTCTCTCTCTCTCTCTCTCTCTCTCTTTGTCTATATATCTTGCATACCTTAATTGTCTATCTTTATATGCTTGATATATTCATTTGTGCTCATTGATGTACTTGCTTGGGATTGTTTGCTAACACTTGTATTCAACCAAGAGAGCCAACGCGGCACCTCAACCCATTCAAGGAAAATCTAGAGGAGTTGTCCAGAGCCCTTCACGGGAATTCGGCAACACTCTTGTGTTATACTTGATGTTTAATGTAAAAGTTTAGTTTAGGTCATAATTGTTTTTAGCTTCCGCATTATTTGGCATTAAGTGACCATTAGATTAGCCATCACCTATTCACCCCCCCTCTAGGTGAACCTACAATAAGTGTGGGGGAGGGTTTACTAATATAGTTAGTTTCAATTTTCTTTCTTTTACACTTTTTTTTAATATTAAAAAAAATCTTTTATATAAAAACTCTTTTCTTTTCTTTTTACAAAACTTTTGAACAAGATAAATAGTTTTGATCCATTTTTAAGAAAATTAAGATTATCTTAGGAATTAAGAAGACCTAAAATTATGAAATTTTAAAAGAGTCAAAATAATAGATCTTGTTAAATTTTAGGATATAAAAGTAAGATTAAAAGATAATTGATCTTGAATTTTTTGCCTTAGATTTATGCACTCCACACTTACACAATTTTTGGATTGAAACAAAAACTGAATATGTATAAAAAATATATATAATAAATATATATATATATATATGATAATAATAACTACTTTTTGAAGTTGGGTAATTATGCCTCAGGAAGCATGATTATTCACACCTAAAACGGTGGACAAAAATAAAATAATCCCCTTTAGTTTTGTGGCATTGTTTACTCGAGTCCTTAAGTCCGAGGGATGTTTTCTCATCTGGTGCCCTAAGATCATCTGGTTTGGGAGTCACTGGCTAAAGGCTCACTACCCGGGTAATAAGAAAGCCTAAGAAAACTAAGGAAAGGAATATATATAAATAAATAAATATATATAATAATTAAGTAAATGGCATGAAAGTTAGAGTCGATATCCCTAAAATCTTCATTGTTCACAAAGTGCATATTTTTCTAAGAGTTTTATGAAAGGTCTAAGAATCAATTTAATTTTAAATTCTTACATTTAATTTATAACAAGATTTTTGCATTTTGACTTAGTTTAAGAAAGAACAATTTCTGGTTAACCTCTGACCTTGGATCACTTATATTTTCGCAAAAATACTTCAACACTTTTCTCTATTTCAAAATGCGTTTTCAAAACACTAACATTTGACTTCTTTCTTTATGGATTTTGTGGGTGTAGTCTCCTGAAAACCCTCAGGAGATAAAACTCCTCCTCTAGAAGAAACCTAGAGGCTTAACGGCTTGTTGCACATGCTCAGTGCAATCGCGTCACCTGCGAAAGAGGTGTAATAATTTTCTTATTTTTGTTTTGCTCGAGACGAGCAAAAAGATAAGTGTCGGGTTTGATTAGTCTCTAATTTTGTAAAATTTTATCACATCCACATATTTTATTGGTATAAACTTTTGTTAATAAAGCTTTACTTGCTTGATTCTAGATCCATCGTGTGCAATGAAGTAAAAGACCCTAAATCACCATTTAATAGTGATTAAAAGCCTATATCATATCCATTGACCTAGAAGAGCTGATTCATCAAAACCAGGGGCCCAAACCCAAAAAACTGAGTGTAGAGGCTGACAGGGGACAGACGGGACCGCGCGCGACTCAAAGCGCGCGCGCGCGGCCCCAAATATGGCCGCAGCGCGTGCGTGGCTTCGGGCCAGGGGTTGTCCCCCTGGCCCCCGTTCCCCTGGTGGCTATAAATACCCCCTGGGGTTTCAGAGCAAGGATATACAATGTTTTAAGGTAGTTTTCATTTCTTTGTGTAGTTTAGGGTAGTGTAGCTTAGTTTTCTTCTTCTTCCTCCCTTGTATTTTTCATTTCTTATAGATCTTATAATAGGGAGAGAGAGTGGTACATGTGGGGAAGCAAGAGTGCTTGTAATAGAAGGTGACAATATATGAACGGTGCTCTCTTACATTATCTTTGGTTTCTTCTCTCTAATCTCTTTTACATGTGTAGCTAGTTTTCTCTCATGGCAACTAACTAATAACCACCAACTAGTCTAACTTCTTTTATTATAATCCACTCTAATAGCCTCTACTTAGCCTTACTCTTGCAAGAGCCATTGATGGCTCATGATGATAGATCTAACACTCTAACTTTCTAACTCTCTAACAAGCTAACATTACTTTATTTCATGCTTACTCTTATTGGGTTTTGATGATTTAAGTGTAGCTTGCACTTGTTTTGTTGAGTTAGGATGTGATGAGTTACATATGGGCCATGTTTTGTAACGCTCTTGAACCAAGGACTAGTGATAGCCAATGATACATGTGAGGCAACTATCACTAAGAGGTTAGCATGTTGGTGGAGTCATTATTTTAGAAATATTTCAAAAACTATAAAAAATCATTCTTTTTTATGTTTCCACTTCTTTGTTTCACCGTACTTCTCTTTTCCATTCTTTGTTTCTTTTTCTTTTCACTCTTTGAAACTTTGAAGAATCTTTAACACACACGTGAATCAAACTGGTAAAGCTTCTATCACCTCCAGTCCTTGTGGATTCGACTCGTTTTAGCCTCTATGCTATAACAGGAGTATCAAGGAAGCCAAAGCACACACACTTTAACACTTAATTTCAAAACGACATATTTTGTGCACAGTTTTCCCCCGATCAATCATCACCTGCATAAATCAGATATAAGAAAAGTTAATTGCATAGTTTATTACACAAAAGATGTAGGAATGTAGTAATAAATGTGCAAAAAACATATACAATCACACCCCTACACCTATCTTTTGCTTGTCCTCGAGCAAACAAATAAAAAGAAAAATAGCTAACCTAATCTAACTCACTTTTGTAGGAATCACGGTTGTACTTACCACGTGCAACAAGTTATTAACCCTCTAGATTAGCCTTAGAGGCGAGTTTTGTCTCATGAGGGTTTTCAGTGAATTACACCCACAAAATCATAAAAGAAACAAAAACAAAGTGTTAGTATTTTCAAAAACATATTTTTAATAAAAAGAGAAATATTTGAAGTATTCTTGTAAAAACCAATTACTCTATAAGTCATAGGATACCAAACTATTCATTCCTAAACTTAGTCTCTACTCAAAAACTTATTATCAATTAAGGTAAGGGTTAAAATTATATTTCTCATCTAGACTTTCAGTTTATCCTAAATCATATGCACCTTTGTGATCGTGAATATATTACTCATGGTTCTTTAACTCTAAATCTTTTGTCTTATTTTACATTTATAGCGGTAATATCCCTTAGTTCTATTAGGCTTTCTAATTCGCTGATGTAATGAGTCTTTAGTCAGTGACCCCAAACTAGATAGTCTTAGGGCACAGGGTGAAAAAAAACACCCCAAGGACTTAAGGACTCGAGTAAATAAGCCCACAAACTAAGAATTTTAGTTGTAGTATGGACTACATTTAGACATGAATATTTATGCGCCGCTTGCCAAAATACGCTGATGCAGAGTCACGACGAGAGTCAGTGACATATATACGCGAGGAGAATATCCACGTATACATTCAAAGATCAACACAGACATTCATCAAAGTAACATTTCTCAAGTCTAAACATTGCAATTTCTTCAACAATACTATAATATTGAAATAATATCATAGCCAGTCCTCTTAACAACTAAAAATTCAGTCACATGATGAACAACTCAGGGCAAAGTATTTAGTAATTTATAAAGAATTAAATCATGACAATTACAGTTTTCAAGATAATAGAAAATTGATACACAATGTAAATAATAAAACATTTATTAAATAAATATAAATTATTGAGAGATACCAGAACACTCACTACAAAAAATAGAATGAACACACAAACAAATAAATGCACATCAAGCTAATCAATAGGTATTCAGTATCTATAAACATGAATAATAATTAACGTGCGCAAATAATAATTAAACATGAAATAAAATCTGTAAAAAGTGAAACACTCACAATAAAGGTAATATATTTAAAAAGAGAAATATAAACGTACCTCATCTTGCCTATAAATCGGATATGGATTTAATAGAAATATCTTAAATCTATAGTAAATAAATTAAATTTAGACAAATATTAGGATTGGTAAATATTTGAAAATTCGTTATAGGATTTGACTTTAGTGACTGTGTGGTAATAGATTGTAGCACTTGCAGTCACGGTCCCAACGCTGCCAGAATTGTTCGAATCAGGTTTTAAACGGCTACGATATGGCTAAAAATGAAACTGTAACGCCCCGATTCCACGGATACGGGGACGTCACTGCGACGTATATACGTAGGTCAGAAAATGCCCTCACGTATATACGCTAAGCATAAAAGTACAACAAGGATCAGAGTACGACACAAAGCGTGGTATTCATACATGTGCCAACACAAGAAGTACACATACAAAGTTATCACAGGATATTATAAAGTATTACATATTACATGTGTATTACAAATAACCAAGTCCCAAAAGAAATATAAACAAATATGTATACAAAAAGCTCACAAGTAGAAAGAAGATCTCGTGAGTCAAAAGGTAAGTCTGGCACGAGGGGACTGGAACTAGTCCGCCTGCTCACTAAGGTAAGCTTGGTCCTCTGTGGATGGCTCCACTTCGTTCCAAGCTTCGGAATCTGAATGTGCAAATCCAAGGAGTCAAGACATATAACAATAAACAAACTATAGCCAAGTGGCTAAGGAACATGAATAAGGAAAGATGAAACAGTTATAAGGAATATCAACTAACAAGTATGAAAAGCATGAAGAGATAAAATCCTAATACAATGAATCTACAGTTAACGTCTATTATATATTACTTGTCTTACTGTGATATCTAACTATGTGACCCAGCGTCCCAGAGCACATAGATCCATATCCTAGTAAAGCAAGGTTGTATTGGAAACAGCGGTTGTATCGACGAACTATGTTTACAGTGGGTCCCGTGCATGCCCGGGACCACGGTCCAGGGTGTTCGTTGCTTGATAACGGAACCAGCCGCAAGGCCTATCAGGAGGGACTTATGTATGCCCTTTGTCATGACAGTATTCAGGAAGAGGGAGCAAGCACTCCCCTCGGTCCCCTGGAGGCCTCAGGTCAGACCGGAAATATGATTGTACAATATACCTAATGCCACTGTAAACACGAACACATATCGATATCCGCATATTTCCCCCGACCCATGTGTAAGTTGATCCATTTTATACAAAAGTCAAGTTATCATGCTTGGTTTAAGAGATAGCATGATAAGGGGTGATATTCAC